>JASDQU010503270.1:93069-104162 GCA_032191745.1 Picea mariana
ATGAATTACACATGCAAAAATGAAATAACTAAACTATAAACAATTACATGATGATGATACAAATTCAATCATACAACTAGTACTAACTTAGTAACTACTAAGTTACTAAGTTACTAACATAAATGATGACATTGCCAACTCAACACTGTTGTCCAAACCCATATCATCACGAAACACATCCCACATCTTTGTCTTTCCCTTCAACCACTCTTCTCTCTGCCTAGTGCCTGCAAATAAGACAGAGGTTGGTGTGCAGATACACCACTAAGTCACTTGACACGATGACAAAGAGAAGAGTTCAACAGAAGAGTTTATACTTGAGTGAAGGGTACATTTTTACTGGGGTCATGACATAAGAGTTCAAAAATCAATGCCACCAACATCGAGGTACATAAAGGGTATGGTGTCCTTGATTAAATGCTAGTTTCATACCCTCTTACATGATAGAATCCAGTGGAAACATTGCAATCCTGCCAATCTTGAAATCCTGAAAACCGTTAAAGTCTGTTGAATTTTGAATGGGACCTAAAATTCTACTTTCTCCATATTAAGTCCAATGAGGTTGGAACCACTCTCAAACATCTTGAAACAATTAATGGTAATGTTAAAAATTTAAGTAAAAGGAGAATGTCACTTTTACTTTAAAAATTTAATATTACCATTAATTACTAGGACGGGTAAAATGGAGGGGGTGGGGACCTCTTTAAATAGAATTAGTAAGGCAAAATAACCCTTAGTTGAACACTGAAACACCTCACAGCTGCAACTTGCATGAGAAAACATGAGCCGGGGTCCTTTTCTGAGCAGGACACATGTCCTATTTTCAAGACACGCGTGTCCTGTAAACATGACACATTCTAAACGAGTATCCGACACGTGTCCTACCATTTGGTGTCCGACACGTAGGATTCGCGACACAAGGGGGGGTTTGGACGTGTCAGGTGACTTAGTTTAAAACCAATTAGGACAGTTGACATAGAGGCTTAGTGCCTCTCGTGCCAAGAACCCCACGGAGAAGATGAATGCCCCTGATGAGACGAAGATTCTCCTGACGATATTGATATGATTTGCAATTTAGAAAAGGAACAAGTTTCCCAAGAGCAAATCAATGAAGGCAGAAGACAAGGAGAAAGAGAAAGGATAATTCGGGCCTTGAATCGTTTGACAGATGATCAGAAGAAGGAATTGAGAAGGAGGCAATATTTAAACTACACTAGAAGGAATGAAGTTTCAGCCCCTCCACCTCAGCCTGACACTCCCCTTCCATCAGCAGAGAAGGTGGCTACACCACCTCCACCTGCACCTCCGGTCTTATAGGTGCCAACCGAAGAGGAAGATCCTCCCATCATTTCGAACACTATGTATCTCGATCGGCCAAGGGACAAGTATCCTCCCTTCTACATTTCATTAGTCATGAATGGCCTCCGCTTGAACAACTGCATGCTTGATTCTAGGGCCTCAGGAAATGTCATATCATTCAAGGTGATGAAAAAACTTGGTTTGAAGACAACCCGACCTTATGGCAATGTATGCGGTATTGATTCTAAAAGGGTCAAGGTTCTCGGGGTGTGTGAGGGCGTTGAGGTTTTTCTGATTGATTTCCCACATATCAGTATCCTCATGGACATACTGGTAATTGATGTTCCAGATGCTTGGGGAATGCTCTTATCCAGGAGTTGGTCTGCTGCTCTTGGGGGTTTTCTTAGCATGGACCTTACCCATGCACACATTCCCATGGGAGATGGTACCTTCCAGATATTATACAATCAGGAAAAAGATGATAGACATGTGATGGATCCCGATGGCATTGATTATGTCAGTGAATGTGATTATGATGTGCCTACACAGTCTATTGAGTATGATCCATCTGAGCTACCTTTCATGCAGGAAGACTCCATAGATGTACTTCTCCCATGGACAAACAAATACAAAGAGAAACTTGCCAAATACCATGTAAAGGAGCCAAGGTCTATCCAAATTATGAAGAAAGAAGATAAGAAACATGAAGAAAAGGTCAAAGAGACAGTCCGCGCGGAGCCTCCACATTTTGATTATACACCTTGCATTAATTTTGTTGAAGGAAGTCTTGTGCTCATGGCTAAGAGAAAGGGGGTCTCATCACGAGCCAGCCTTCTCATTTCCACTAGGTGTTTGTGGGTGACATTGCCATTATCTGGTCACTACGCCAGGGCAGTGACCTTCAACCTCTCCTTAAAATTATGAAAGTATAAAAGAATGGCAATTAATGGGCTTGGAAAAAGTGCATTGTGAACGAAGGTACCACACACCCTCTACAAAGGCACCCATGAATGAGACACTACGACCCCTTGTATGTCATGAGCCCTATGCCCATTGAGTCTTGACCCCAACCAACTCACCCACTTTACATGGCTGAGTAATCGACCTCAACCACCTCATCAAAAAACAATTTTACTCAAAAGGTAAATAAAAGGTGATTTAATTAGTTTCCTATTTTAAAAGAAACATGTCGAGGACATGTTTTGACTTGTCTCCAATCTCACTTAGCCTCACTAGTGGTTAGTGACTGTTGATTGCGAGTTAAAGAGAGTTCAGTGAAGAGATGACTTGAGATGATGGACATCTCAAAGAGGTGCGCCCTCTCTTGAGAGGTGGCGCACTCCCCTTCATGGCGTTAATCCCAAGGAGGGTGCGCACCTACTCAAGAGCGGTGGCGACCTCTCCATACCTCATCTCTTTGACTTGTGGCACTTCACTTCACTCTACTAGAGATGTGGCATTGAACTAGCTTTCCATGTGGCTTATTCACCTTGGGATGTGTGCCCTCTCTTCCTATTTAAGCAAGCTTCATCCCTACCCATTGGTTAATGAGAGTTTGGCTAAGCTTGTCTATTGTACTATCATTGTAATATTTTTTTATGAAATAAAAAAGACTTTGGAGGTCAAGAAGGTGCCTTGCATTACTTGTGTGGATGATTGATGTCTTGTGCTATATATATATATATATATATATATATATATATATATATATATATATATATATGAGGTAATCTTAGTTTAGTTTCTTGCATTTTATTAGTTAATTTGGCCTTTGAAGGGGTGTTGTCATCCAGTAGGATAGGATTCATTACGCTTGTTTGCTTCTTATATCCTATTGTCTTTTTATATTGGAGATATTTGATTTGCATATATATAGGTTTAATTAACATGCTATCCAGGTCTCTTTTGTAGGAAGCACCATCTTTAACAAAATATTGTGCAAGTTTTCTAAGCTTTACAGGTCCTCATGCTTGGAGAAGTAGCTGGACTAGATTGTACCTTCTACATGCTCTAAGCCTCTTGAGAACGTAGTCCCTCAGCTTTCCACCGGGATACTCCATTGCCCAAGGATTCCACCTATCAAGATTTTCTCTCTCTCTCCCAAATTCAAAAACTTCTTGGTTACTTTCATGTGCATGCATAAGTTCAATCTACATTTCAAATGAAAATCCAAAGTAGATTCAGTTTTGCACGCATGCATGCATAGATCTAGATTGCATGTTTAAATTTGCTGTCATTTAAGCTCTAGCACTAAAATTCATTTTTTAGCAAGTATTTTATATCTAAATCTCAAGGCTAAAAGGTAGAATCAATTTTGAGAGCTTTAAATTCTTTATTTGGCAATCTTAGTGCCTTTTTGTTTGCTGTCCCAAACAGCAAACAAAAACCACTAAGAAAGCTATCTTTTTGCTTGCTTTCTTGGTTACTTTTCACTAACTTTCCATAAACTTTCACTTGGTAATTGTTGTGCAAAATCTAACATCTTTTGCAAGCTATCCTAAAGTAATTTTGGGCATCTTTATATCACATTAGCTTGCTGTTTTTGCAGGTTTAACGAACATCCAAGAGGATACTCTGCCCGATTTTCGAGGATTCAGAGCATCCAAGACCCCTCAAGGCATGTAATCCTCCTCCTAGTCTCATTTTTTCTCTCATTTGGTAAGTTTGTTTGGCCTTAGATCTATAAAAGGCCATCAAACATCCTTCTAAAAGATTGTTATTTAAAAGAAGTAGTGGGATAACCCACTAGGTCTTCCACCCCCCCTACCCACGGGGGGAATTGTCTCTTTTTTGCATTTTGCATTTAGCATTCGTCCATTTTTTCTAACTTAAAAGATAAATGAATCTAAAACGAACCCATGCACAACAAAACATTTTTCTTTTTGTTTTGGATTAGTTAGTTTAGTTCCATTTTCAGGTTATTTCAATTTGGCAAAGTAACGAATCTTCCCCGTCAAGTCCTTGATATACTCTCGGCCTCGCAAGGTTGCTTGATCTTGCCATGATTCAGAGAGGGATTTGATTTGTGTGGAGTAGTCTAACTAGGGAAAACTTCTTACCATTATTGCTCAATATGGGATCCATACCAACAAGTTGCTTGTGAATTCAGGAGGATACTTTGGGATTCGCTCTCTCCCCGTTGGAAATCCTTGCAATCTTGCTTGTACCCATTTGAGGGATAATAGTTAGGAGGAAACACATGATAGTTTAGATCTTTCATTTTCACACTTACAATCTCCAACAATCATGAGTAGATTTGCACTATCGATCCACTTCACTCAATTAATCTAAATCCAAGTGAAAACCTCTAACTAATAAAACTTACCAAGAGCATTGCAAAACACATTTCAGAACAATACATACATTATTGGCACTGGTCTACAATATTTCCATCTTGCTTATTATCAGTTGCTCTCATTTGCTTTCTATCATTTGTCTTTAAGTATTTCATTTGCCTAATACCATTCGCAGAAGGAAACTTTTACTGTGTCATTATATGTTGCTAGATTAGTTGTATTTGCTTTTGGTTTCATTTAACTCCTAGAATTGTATTGTAATTAGCTTCAATCAGCCTTAGATTCTTTTATTAGGGACTACCCCCCTTGGCTTCGCTAGAAGTTAGCCTAGACAAAGGAGTCAAGTATCAGGTGACAACACCTTGACTCGAGACTCGTCGTCGAGGCTGCACCCAGTGGATTGAAGATTTCTTCCACGTGACCCGAAGTGTGGATTAGGCGGTGACACCTCCCATTGCCCTTCAACTATTCATTGGGATGATGTTCGATACTTAATTGTGTCTAAATTCGAAGAGCACTTCGATGATCCTATTTGTTCACTGATAGCAGAATGGTGATCCTATTTGTTCATAAGTTAGCAAAAGACGTCAACTTCTTCTAGCAAAATTACTTAGAAAATGATCAAATTGTCAAGTAATCAAGAAATTTCAAACATGGCAGTTGCTCACTTCCAGGATTTCTGCTCTCTTTCAAAGTTCATTTTAGATGAACAATTCAACATCCAGATTTCGTAGTTTTCCAGGCAGATCTTCATCAAAGCACAATTCAGGAGTTTTTCTAGCAATGCCTACCAAATTTCCCCAAACAACATCCATGTCAAGCATCCCCTCTATGTTCCCCGTGTCTAAAGACCCACCTAAGAATACAAAACCATTTGAAATAGGAATTGATCATCAGTTTTGCAAACTCTAGTGACATTCTCATCCTCCTCATTAGTAGTATAATTGATGACAATATTATTCCTTTCTTTCTCCTCCTTTCTTTTAGCCTTTGTTTTGAGAAGCTCAATTGTTCTAACTTAAAAATTATAGGTTATATGATTTGGTTTTCCACAATAATAGCAACATACCTTTACCACTTTGTTGTTGACCTTGCTTTTACCCATTTTCTTGCCTATTCTACTTTCATCAAGAAGGGCATTTTCTTGAGTATTCACCTCTTCCGTCAAGCATTTTTCTTCTACAATAAGGGTAGATATCATAGTCTCCAAGGACTGTGAAGGCCATTAACTAAGTGTGAATAACACGTTGCTACAATTTGAGGGTAGATTGTTTAACAATATTGTTTTAACATCTTCTTCTTCAACATTTAAACCTTCCTCTACTAATTGTTTCATAATAGACCCTCAACTCATTTAACATGACATAGCTACAATGCTACTTATTTTGAACCTAAAAAGAAGTTGATTCAAAGAAAACTTAGTATTCAACGCTTTAGACCTAAATGGTCCATTCATCTCATTCCAGATTTCTTTCGATATTTTTATAAGTCAAGATAGTGCAACTCAAAGTCAGATATACCAAACATAATGATGAATTTTCCATTGTTGTCCTTATTCTACCATTCTACAATTTTGTCTTCTTGTGTAGGTTTTGGGTCAATCCCACTAACTAATCCCTAAACATTTTTGCGATTCAAAATACAAATGAGTCTTGACCTTCCATGTATGGAAATCAATGCCATTCAAGAGAGGCATTGATTTCAATAATAAAAATACCTCCATGTTGTCTAGTAAATCTCTCAAAAATTCCATAGCTACAATGCTACTAATTTGAACCTAAGAAGAAGTTGTTTCAAAGAGAACTTAGCATTCAATGTTTTTGACCTAAATGGTCCATTCAACTAATTCCAAATTTGTTTTGACATTTTTTATAAGTCAAGATGGTGCAAACTAAAGTCAACTATACCAAACCCAATGATGAATTTGCCATTTTCGTCCTTATCCCACCATTCTAGAAGTTTGTCTTATTGTGTAGGTTTTGGCTCAATCCCACTAACTAATCCTCAGTAAAGGGTACAGTTCCTTGGCCCTCATCGAGAGATAGTGCTTCCTGGTCCAGTTTCAGAATACCTTGTCCAAAATCTACCTCATGGAGGCGATTATTAGACCCACAATTCTCTACGGCTTCGAGATCCGGGGGCCAAGCTTGTTACAAATAGACTGGGCCAGGTTGGAGAGGGTACAAACCCTACTTCTAGGGCATATCATACGTTGCAAGCGAGTGATTTTGCATCCCATTATTTAGGCAGAATTCGATGTCCACTCATTCCACCTTGAGGTCATTTTCCGCCAAGTCTCCTTCTTTCGTAGAGTCAAACTTTCAGTGACTCTACCATCGGGAGAGAGAAGTACCCCTACCTTGCTCTTTGCTCCTCGGAGGCTCTTGCTTCGGTCCCCCCTCAGGCCGTGCACGTGGTTGGTTATCAAAGGCATCTTGGCTTCTCTAGTCGATGACTATTTCCTCATAGCACCTTGCCCCGTTCAGTTTCCCCCTTGATGCATCGCGCCATCTCTTGCCGACTAAACAGGTACTAAATTAGGCTATCAGAAAGGACATCTACAAACTGTACATTCAGGTCACTTGGACCTTGCCTCCAACGATCCTGTGCTTGAAGATGTCCTTTTATCTAGAGCACTTTTTGCAGCTGCGGGATGGCATCATCGTCTGGCCCCCTATACACATAGGCATTGGATACACTCACTCAAGATCCCTTTGGGACAACTCCAGGTTGGATCTCATCGACTCCAGATTGAGACGGACTGTCATATACCATGGTCTAATAGGGTCTACCAAATGTGCCACTTACAGGAGCCGGAGACAGAGATGCACCTCATCTTTAGGTGCCCCATTTACTATGAGATCAGAGGACACTACCATTGCCTCTATAGGAACTCAAGGGGCTCACTCTCTACTTTCTTCCAATACCAGGACCAGAGATGCCCATCCCTCTTCATCAAGGAGATCTTCAACCACGGATCTCAGCTCCTGTATCATATGCCCTGCCTTGGGATAACCAGGACGATCACATCATACTTTCATGTTGATCCATCAAATTGGAGGAAGAAACGGTAGGAAAAGTCCCAAAGTGCACCAGACAGTAGATTGGTGAGGCCTCCTATCTCTCCTCAGCTTCCCCCTCAAGGAGACAGATCTTTATCATCGAGACTGGTTCGAAGGTGTCAAACTTTACATTAGTCCATACTTCCTCGGAGAGTCAAAGGGACAAGCTCCAAACAAATCCAAAGCAGAGCACCCCCCGTCCATCAAACTACCTCCCAGATGCAAATGAGTTGCCAGAGGTCTATCCAGAGTTTCTTTCCTTCGGCCTTGGATGCTAGGAGTATCCCCCGCTCTTACATCCCCTCGGGATCATACAGTCGAACCCCCTGATAGTTCCTGAGGACTCCGACAATGATCCAGTGCCCAGTTCGCCCCCCTCGCCCTCAACCATCAAACCCGAGAGACCTTCACAACCTCGTATTTAGACCTTTCTCTCACTCTCTCCCTCTCTCTCGACAGACTTTCGAGTTGGACATAGTCACTTATATTTTGGATCACAGTACTTTTGTCATGGTTATATACAACTTTAGGTTGCATTGCTTTAGGTTTCTTTCTTTATGTTATTTTTGACATTATCTAGGAGTTGTGCTTGCACTCCCACATTGTACTCATACTTGTTATAGTCTTCAATCCCATTGACCTACTTTTGTGGTCATTCATTGGACATTAATAAAATTATCCTATCTTATCTTGTGAATCAAAATACAAATTAGTCTTAACCTTCCAAGTATGGAAATTATGGTTATTCAAGAGGGGAATCGATTTCAACAATAAAAATATCTCCACATTGTCTAGTAAATTTATCAAAATTTATGGAACTTTAAAATACCTTTAAATAAGTTTAGAATTCTTTCAAATGTTGAATGTGTACCCTAGACATCTCTCCTTTGTGCAACCCTAGCAAATGAATATCCATATTTGGGTTCATGGCCAATGAAGATAAGAAATAACTCTGAAGACACTCTCAAGTTGAATAGGACGGGCACCTAACTCAAATTGAACAATATTTTGGGGGATCATTCACTTGCATGGATCATGCAGTGGAGCATTATAGTCTAAACTCTCTCCACACGTGCCCAATACATAGGCCCTAAATTGGGGCCCCAAATCGACAAGCCATATAGTACAATAGGTTTTATGTTCACATCAAAAAGATGCATATTTGATGGGATGTGCTAGAAATGTATTTGGAAACACTGGCACTCAAGCATGGAAAGAGAGCCATACCCCTTACAAAGTTGGGATTGAGGGGCTAACTTCATGTTTAGAGTGGGACCTGTTATCCCCTAACCTAGGGATAACTAAGAAGGGGCTAGAGGAGACCCTTCTAAGCCTCCATCTTCACCATCAAGTTCTAGCTCTTCTTCCTCTGAGCATTCTCATCATTCTCATCATTCTATCCATAAAGCTTCTTTTAAGAAACCATTATTAAATCTTGATGTAAAATTTGCTTTACCTATGTTTAATGGAGATGCTAATCCTGAAAATCTAGATAATTGGATCTAACAGGTTGAAGTATATTGTCGTGTTCAACATATTGATGAAGAGGAAGTTAAAGTGAAATTGGTTTCTCTTTGGTTGGAAGACACCTCTCTCATATGGTGGAATAGAAAGCTTCAGGACATAAGTAAGTGTGGTAATCTAATTTCCTCATGGTTGGAATTTAAATAAGAGATAAGGAAGCAATTTTATCCATTGGGTTATTTACATAAAGCAATGATGGAATGACAAACTTTAAGCCAAAGTAAAGGTCAAACTGTACAAAGTTTCACGGAATAATTTAGGAAGAAATATCTTGCACTAAAAATTCCCTTGGATTCTTATGAAACTTTAATGAAGTATATCAGCACACTTTACAGTTATATTCATCACACTTTGCTATTGTTTAACCCCACCAGTCTTGATGAAGTTTGTGTGCAATCCACTCACCTTAAGAATAGGGGAAAGCATGTTCAAGAAGATCCCACAAAGAAACCTTCCAATATCCCACATAAGTCGTTTAAGAAGTTTAAAAGGAAGGATACAAAGATCTCCACTGTAAATAGAGAAGAAGGAAATCCATCTTGCACTCATTGAAATAAAAGTGGTCATGATGATGAACATTGTTGGAAACTACATCCAGAAAAGAGATCGAAGCAATTCGGTGGAAAGGGGAAGACAAAGACCATTGCTACAGTGCAACGAGATCTTGGTTTCAATTCAGGAGACAAAGGAAAGATCACAATGGTTGGAGTACAAGGTAAATATTACCTTCATGCTAGTTCAAATTCCAATAATGAATCTCATGATGATGAATGAAAGAGGAATGAATTATTTCATATAAGAGTTGTATCTAAACACACTAAGATAGATGCATTATTTGATTCAGGTTCCCAAGTTAAATTGATATATGAAGCATTTGTCAAAAATATGGGTCTTGATACAAAACCACATCCAAAGCCTTATCCTCTTGGTTGGGTATGTGATAAAGAAAAACTTAATGTCACCAAGAAATGTAGGGTCAAATTTTCTATTGCTTCAAAGTTGATTGACGAAGTGAATTTACATGTTGTATCACTTGATATATGTGGCATAGTGTTAGGGACTCCTTATCTTTATGATATAAAAACAATCTTATTTTGTCTTGAGAACAAATACCACCTTACTCAGGGGGGAGTGGAATATATTGTTAGAGACCACATCATGAGGGTAACACAACACTTGTTAGTGCAGGAAAAATGAAGAGACTCATAAACACTAATAAGAGATATGTACTCATGTTCGTAAGGGAGAAAGATGTCAGAACATCCGACGCTTTCCAAGGATGTGATCCTTCTCATAAGAAATACTTAATTGATATTGTTTCTAAGTATGATGATATTTTCCAGGAACCAAATGTATTACCTCCTAAGAGGGAAATCCAACATGAAATACATCTTCTACAGGATTCTCCTCTTCCTAATGTGGGCATGTACAAGATGTCAGTTGTAGAGATGAAAGAGATCAAGAAGCAGGTACAAGGCTTATTGGATCAAGGGGTCATCAGGACTAACTCATCTCCTTGTGGTTCTTCGATCGTGATGGTGCCAAATAAACATGGAACATGGCGAATGTGTGTCGATTAACGGGCCTTAAATAAAATCATGGTGAAAAATTGATACCCTCTTCCTTGTATAGATGATTTACTTGATCAATTAAAGAATGTTTTTTATTTCACTAAGTTGGATTTGCATTGTGGATACCATTAGATGAGGGTTGCAAAACATGATGCATGGAAGACTGCCTTTAAAACCAAACAAGGATTGTTTGAGTGGTTAGTTATGCCATTTGGGCTTTGTAATGCTATGACAACTTTCATGCGTGTGGTGAATGATGTATTCATGCCATTTCTAGATGATTTTGTGATTGTATATTTAGACAACATTCTTATATTTAGCAAGACTTTGGATGAACATGT
>JASDQU010503270.1:117928-129664 GCA_032191745.1 Picea mariana
GGAAAGCAGTACACGTGTTGTACCTTCCTACACATTAACAGATTGCAGACACCTTCACAAAACTAGCTTGGTGAAGAATACCTCTCTAGTTGAGAGGGAGTGTTGATGACTACAACCAAGACAAAGTTCGAGTACTTCTGTGCGAGACTTGGCCTAATGGAGAATGCCTCCCTAGCTGAGAGGGAGTGTTGACGATTACAGTTGCGTGAGACATCCTCCAGGACACAGACTGATTGAGTCGACCTAAGAGAGAGCCCATGAGTTGGGTGTGTGGTTCCTATCTGAGACAGAACTGGAACGCACTGATGGCCTCCTCCTTACAGAGAGTTGAGAAGAACTCCAGATGATTCTCCTATGTAACGCAGTGAGAAAGGAGATATGTTGAGTTGGACGTGCCTGTGGCTGAGCACAAGGTGAACGTGTGAATTCTCATGAGTTGGGTGCATCGTTATGAGATAGAGATGAAGACGATGTATTAGCCTCCTCTGAGCAGAGAGTTGAGATGATGAACTCCAGATGACTCTCCTGTGTAATGCAATGGGAAAGAAGATCTGTTGAGTTGGACGTGCCTGTGGATGAGCACATGTGAACGTGATCCTAGTGGCTGAGCACTAGTGAGTGTGGTTCTCCTGTGAGAAGCAATGAGATAGAGATATGGACATCCCTATGGATGTGCCCATAGTGGTTGAGCACTAGTGGGTATATGAGATCCCTTGCTATATTGTTAAAGAGTCAAATTTACATGTAACCCTAATTGTAATGTAAAGGGTACAGGTCGGCCCCACCTTAATATAAAAGATAATTAATCCGGTAATTATTAATTATATTGTGAGTTAGTGAGGTCGGCCATGTTGTGCCAATAGACACTTATGTTGACAGGTTCAGTCTAATATAAGTAAAGGTAAATTCCCCATTGAGGAATCATATCTTTTGTGTGAGTTTGGAAATTTCAGCAAGTACATCTTCTTGGGAAAAGTGCACACCTCTTGGGCGCTAGTCTTCTAGGGTTTGCAAGCACCCTCTTGTGTGCTAGGTTTTCTTGGTGGTGAAGGTCTTTCTCTTGAAGAATATAGCAAAGGATTGGTTGGGTTTTCTTCCCTTGTTGAGAAGGGTTTCCCAAGATACTTCTTGTGTACTTGTGCATGGTGTTTCTTCTTGTGATCTTGGTTGCTGCAACAAAATTGTTTATGGTTTAAGTTAAATGCTAAAATGAAATGAACTTCATGCTTAAACCTTGCTAATTGAAAAATCAACAATAAACATTGATGTTATAAAATTATGTATGCTTCATCATACATCAGCTATAGCTTTTATTGATAAGTCCATGGTTTTATGAAGTACTAACATCAAATTGTACTTGCAAAAGATATCGTTTTCTTGCTGCTTTGTTCTGGACAGGTACATCTAAGCACATCACTGCTTCATTGGTTAAAACCTTGGGACTTTCTGATTAGTGTGACTTGTGAGAGGGGATACATTTTATAGACACTTTAACCTTTGCCTTCTCAAACCCCCAGGTCACCGGGGACGTCTCCCCTGGGCAATCAACCCTAAATAGAAAGAGGTATCTTATTAAGGTGACAGAGGTAGGATAACCTCTTGTTATGCAGTTTTCCTTCCCTTAGCCTTTCCCTTCAGGACAAGTACAAATTGTGCGATAACATTTTGGCGCCGTTGTCAGGGAACACTGAGTCAATTCTCCTCAATTATGACACTTTTCGGTAAGCCTTTCCTCAAAAGCCTTTACTTTTCACAGCTTCCCTGGCGACTCCACTGAGGGTGATCCCCTCATCCCTTTGATAATTTCAAGAAAATTATCTGGCGACTCCACTAATGACAAAACCAACCATGACTTCCCAATGGGACCCGGAAAATTTCAAACCTTTAGACATGAGTAAAATCTCGGGATACCCTCGACAAATGCCCTCGAAGTACGAGAAATGGCTCCCTAAATTTACTGGTAGTAATGGGAAGAGAGATTTACTGGTAGTAATGGGAAGAGAGTCGACTATCACATGGGTGATTTTTGGGCTTTCTTTCAATTCCACCCCATCAGTGATGATGTTGAAGATTTGGCAATGAAGCTCTTCTCTGCCACTCTTCATGGCAATGCTAGGAAGTGGTATGACAACCTCCCTGATGCTAGCATCACATCTATGGAACAATTGGAAGAAACCTTTCTCAAAGATGGGGTATCAAGTTGGAACTTGGAAGACATCCTAGTACTACTAAAAAGATTCGAGCATATAAAACAAACTAAGAATGAAATTGTCAGACAGTTCCAAGATAGGTTTGAGGACATACTATTTTGAATTCCTAGAAGCCATCATCCTGAAGACAAGTACATCATTTATCTCTATACCAATGCACTCTTAGTGCATCTAGGGTTTCCCCTCAGTAAAAAGGCCCAAGAATGCTCCATGAAGCTCATGACATGGCTAAAAGAATCAATGCAAATATCTCCTTGTCCCGGGAAAGACACCTCTTTACCCCAGACACTCTTAGTTTGGAGAGATTAGTTTCCCTAGAGACCTTTACTGTTGATTTCCAAAAAGAAGGGGAACAAATCATCAACAAACAAGAGGCTAAGGGGAAGGATCTTGATGAGGTTTTCCAATCCCACAAGGAAGAGCAAAGGATTACTCATTCTTTTGCCAAGAATAATGAAGATGTGGTTGAGGAGCTAGAACCTGAGGATATCAAACACAATGATGAAGTATTGATGTGTCCTCCTCCCTCTGATGAAGCCATCCAAAATCCCATTTTTCCTGCACAAGAAGAAGAGGATGAGGTTAGTCACTTACCTTTTCAGGATTTTGGTAATACCTTGTTCTATGGTTCAGAGAGTGAAGGAGAAATGGAATCCTTGGGCAAGGCAGATCCTCCTTTTTGTACAATTGAAGATGTAGGGGCAAGTCATGAGGACGAAACAATGATGCATGCTAAAGTCACCCAAGTCCTCGAAGCTCCTGCACAAGAAGAAATAAACACGGTGAGTTACCTTCCTTTCCAAAATTTTGATGATTCTTTATTTTATGATTTGGAAGGTGAAGAGGTGCTAGATGAGCCCTTGGATGCTTTAAATCCTTCATGTTATAATAAAGATAGTGACATTGTTGATAATATTGATGCGTTCATACATATTGGAAGGCGTAAGTGGGATGTGATTGGTTCTAATAAAGATCCCATTTACGACATTGAAGGTCATTTCCAGAAGTTGCCTTTGCAACTATCATATGAGGTTACTAATTTTGACAAGTGGCAACAAGGAGATGATATAATTGCAGATACCCTCCAAACACCCAGGGATGACCTAGTCCTATATTCTCCTGATAATTTTCGGTCATACCTTGAGGATTTTGATGAGTACTCCTCTGAGCATTCGGATTTATTCTATGAAGAAAATTATCAACCATCGTTTTGCTCAGATTCTGATGAGAGTAAGGAAGTTGCTTGCCTAAAGAAGAATACTTGTGGTAAGATTTTCTACCTCCCTTTGATTACTTTGCCTCGCTATGTCACTGAGGGTATGGTTTGGAAACATGTCCCTTATCCCAAGTCTTCTGTAGGACAAGCCTCCTTTTGGATTTTAGGGGAAGGTTGGGTACATTAAGAAGAAGCTTATTATCACAGTCTTCCAGCTTCCCCTTAAGAAATTGTCAGTCATCCTTTAGGTTGTTGCTAGTCCCTTTCCAGGCCTCAGATTGTGAAGACGTCTGAGGTAGCCAGCCTTCACACTCTTTGAGTCAATCTTTTGAACCTTTGACTTTTCACCATCCCTTTCTGAGATGGATTGAGCACTTTCCTGAGAGTATGACTTGGCACCATTTTTTTCTCCCACCCGCCTCTATGAGCTAGACCTTACGATTTCCAATGATACAATACATTTTCTAACTCATGTTATTTTCGTGCTTAACTTATCACTGCTTTGGTTTATGATGAAGCACAGAGGCAGGTATTGTGAGACATTGCTAGGATGGTTTCACTGGTTATTTGACTACACCTAGCATTCAACCAACAAGTAAGTAGAGGTAAGTAGGTAGGCATTTTCATTCATTGTATATACTATCTGCATTTCATGATAGAGTAGTTGTATTTCCATTTGTATATATGCTTGCTTACTTTCATTTTCTTGTACCATATATGCGTCAGGGGTGATATCACCACCCCAAATGATTACTAATAAATTTTGTTGAGATCTAGCAGGTCACAAGTCATACCAGAGATGTTGAGGTTCTCATGTGCTCTATGGTGAGCACACGTCCCCGAGTTGGAGCCAGATGTTATCCCCTAGCCTAGGGATAACTAAGGAGATTATGTCTCGAGACCCACAGGTCCTAGACATGGAGTACCGAGAGCCATATTGACTTGAGCCTGGCCCTGGAGGGCCCATCTTTCTTCTTCAGCGCCTCCATCCTGTCAGCAGCAGCAGCATCCATGCCATTGGCCTGGTCCTTCCGCAGCAGTGGGTCTTGCTCCATGAGGTAATGAGTCCGAGTATCATGGTATGTGTCACTTTGATTCTCAAAACATTTGAATATGTGCATTTAATTCTTTTTGCTTCATGACGTATGCTTGGACTTTATGCCTTTCCACTTGTCCACACCTAGGGGGAATGACAGGATGCCCTAGAAAGTTGGTTCCCTTAGGATTTGAGTTGCCATTGGGTGGGTTCATGAAAGGTCATCGTCCATTCCCACCATACTTATCACTTTTCACCATTTTCCCTCTCATCCATCCCCTGCATTGGTTCGGGCATTGGGTTGGCCAAGCTAGCTAAGGGTTGTACCTTACCTTGTGGGAAGAAGGGGCTAAAGGCCTAGAGGGTAAAAGTAGTTGGCAAAAGATAAAAGCCAAAAGAACAAAACCTTCAAATGCTTCGCCCAGGGATCCCAGAGAAAGTAATAAAAGGGGTTCTCAGCAAGAAACAGAGGGACCCATAAAATAATAAAATCAAGACCTAGTTGGAGGATAGGGGGTCTCATCACGAGCCAGCCTATTAGGTCCATGGGCATGTAGCGGTACGACACTACCATTCAACTAGTCACCACGTCAAGGTAGTGGCTCTTGGTGGCATAGCCAAGAGAAAGGGGGTCTCATCACGAGCCAGCCTTCTCATCTCCGTGGGTAACATTGTCACCACTAGTCACCACGCCAGGGCAGTGTCCCCTAACTAGTCTCTTGAAAGAAAAAGCAACAAGATAAAAAGGTAAAAGGCATTGAATGGGCTTGGAAACATTTGCATCCATGACAAGGTGCAGCTCATCCTCTTCAGAGGTACCCACAGGTAAGCCATACATTTCCCTGTCATCACTACACCCATTGCTCAAACATCCCTACACCACCTCATCCACTTACATGACCTGGATTTGCCTTCACATGGAAACATCCCACGTCCAATGAGAATTAGCCCAACAAGACCTCCTTAAACCCTCTCCAAACCTGGCTTGTAGAATAGTATAACGTCTTTAAGCCCTTGTCTGGGAAAAGGGGGTTTTATGGACATGTTTAGATAACTTGATTATTAGACGTGATTGACATTGCTATGATCCCTGTGACTTATGAGCCCATGGAGGGCGTACTTGATGTTGTTGCAGGGCCACACCCGACGGGAAGGTACACATGGGGAGATGATTAGTTCGGACCTCCATAGGGCTAAAATCCCACCAGATGGATGTTGAGACCCCAGCCAGGGGCAGACACATGTCAGAGGCTTGCACCGGAGAGAGAGGAGGACGTTCCACCAGAGACAGCCTGACAGGCTTGGACCCATGGGGGGTCTTGCCCTCCCACTATGATGTTGGCCTTGGAAGGCCCATGATGTCACCTCTGTGCCAAGTGGCACGTGTGGATTGATCCAAAGGCCTTGGGAGGCCTAATGTTTTGCTCCTGGAGGCCAATGTTTCACCTGAAGAGGCCTAACGTCACCCTAAAGGGGCATGACGTCACCTTTTTTGCTTGATTTAGGGTTTAATTTGTCATTTTTATGTAAAAACCAGATATTACATGTAAACTGGCCATGTCGACCTTTTTGACCTAATTTGTAAATTAAAGGTCATGGTAACTGTATAAATAAGGGAAAAAACTCTCTTATTTTTGGATCATCTTTCACTCACACTTAGTGAGGTCTGAAATTTGCACCCTACTTAGGGTTTATTGGCTGAAATTTGGTGCGCACTTCTTGAAGGAGGCTAGTTTTGGTGTATTTTTAGCATTTTCTTGGTGGAAAGTCTTCAACTAGGCCTATTGCTAGATGATTCTTGGTGAATGTAAGTAAATTTCTGCAATTCTTCTTCATTTTGAATGGTTATGGTGTATTTATCTTGCATTTCTTCCAAGATTATGAAATTGCTAGCTTAAAACCCTAGGAGGCTAAAGCACATGTTATTGTTCTTGCCTTAACAACTTTTCACCTACTAGATTATGCTAGAAACCCTATTTGCTTGAACCTTTGTGCTAAGGACCTTGCCATTGCAATACCCTAGCATCATTTGCTTCATCCAACCGTCATCTACTTCATGCTTGAGCTAAAGAAGGAGGAAAACCGCTAGGGCCTAGGGTTACCTACTTCCTAGTGGCCATTTTCCCCCTAGGGTTTGGTGATTGAAGCCTTGGGTTACCAACACTTCAATTATTGACCTTCTTGTCTCTAGCTCTCTTGCTATCATTTGTTCCTTCAAGATTGTCGCTGCTAAAAGAGACTCCATTAACCCTAAAAGCACTGATATAAGCCTTGCACTTGATTGATTGATGTAAACAACTCTCAAAACTTTTACCTCAAGCTATCTATTAACCTTTCCTAACCCTAGAGTAGACTAATTTGCTAACCTACTTGCTGCTGTTACAAAAGTAAGATACAGCCATCTATTGCAGCTCTTAAACGCAATTATAAAGTTGATTTATACACTACCTATTTAGCTTCTGACAAATGCTAGTACTTTGCTATTATTAAGTTATTATTTTTGGTCATTGTGAAGCTCTTTCAAGGCATTTATTGAGAAGCTATCATCTTATAAACATTGTTGTTATAAAATTCTATTTGCTTCGTCATACATCAGCTATTGCTTTTATTGATAAGTCCATGGTTTTATGAAGTACTAACATCAAATTGTACTTGCAAAAGATATTGTTTTCTTGTTGCTTTGTTCTGGGCAGGTACATCTAAGCACATCACTACTTCATTGGTTAAAACCTTGGGACTTTCTTATCAGTGTGACTTGTGAGAGGGGATACCTTTTATAGACACTTTAACCTTTGCCTTCTCAAACCCCTAGGTCACCGGGGACGTCTCCCCTGGGCTATCAACCCTAAATAGAAAGAGGTATCTTATTAAGGTGACAATGATAGGATAACCTCCTGTTACGCAATTTGCCTTCCCTTAGCCTTTCCCTTCAAGACAAGTACAAATTGTGCGATAACAGGACCCATAAACTAAACCCCCAAGTAAGTGTAGTTCGTTGTAATCTCAACTAGGTCCCCTTTGAAGAAGAAGCAAAAGTCGGAGAGTGTATCCTTAGGAGTATTAAAAACCATAACAATGGTCATGTTAAGGTTGACCACGAGCTAACATTATTCAACAAAATTGTCTTTGCAAACCATTAGATGAGGAAGATTAGAAGGACCACATCATTAATGTAAAGAAGCACTACAATCAACATATATTAAAGGGTGCAACCATCCTCCATGTGTGTGTTTTCTCTATGTAACTCCACAAACCCATCAATGTAGATACCAAATAAAGTCTCGAAAAGGGGGGGTATCCTTGCTTGACCGTAATAGTGTTCTTAATAAAGTTTAATAAACCATGTGTTGACAAAAATCATCCTCCCACAAACTCATAAAGCCACATGATAGTGGTAATGAGGGACTCGAAGATGTCAATGTCCAGTGGTCATCAAAACAACAAGTGTTCGGGAACTAAGTCAAAGACCTTCCTAAAGTCAATAAAACAATAGAAAACTTTAAAAGACCACTATCTAATTTCTCCTCCATGATAGTCCAAAGGGTAAGAATGTGATCAATAGTCTCGAAGTCCCTTCACAAACTTTGGCATCTAGTCGTAGATTTCATGTGTTCCAAACATTGTAAAAGCCACGAGTCAAGAATAGTAGCATAAAGCTTGGAAAAAGTGTGCTCAATCATAATGGTCAAGCAATTTTTAGGAATAGAACTATCACAAGACTTACGGATAGCATTAGCAATATGTTGTGACCAAGATGTGGGAAAGCCCAAGCAAACCACATCATTAAATAGATCCAAAATAGGAAGAGCAAGAGAGTCAACTCCATATTTGAGGAATTTTTAGTGAATCTCCTCACAATCAAATAGGTCTTTTAATATCCCCCCAAATAAAAATAAATGACCAAAAATTGGGGAGGATACAAGGGTGGCAAACTGACCAAGCACATCATAAAGGGATTTGGCACGGAGACTAAAGTAAGAGGATTAACATCTGACAAGGGGGATTTCTTTGGAAGGATGATCCAAAAGCTCATCCAAAAGATCATGTCTCCTTGCTACGGACTACAAGAAAAGCACATTTCTTATGTTGTAAGAAACAACATAACTTACTATAGACCAATGGAATAGAAGAGAAGTGATCTGTATGGGCGAACCGAAGGTGTTTGTGCATGGTCTTACGTTCCTCATTAAATCAATGGTTCATGGGACAAGTACCAAAATGGAAAATTAGTTTAGGGTGGTGTAGGATGTAGGGAAAAGAATGAAGGGTAGCCTCCTAGAGGGTGTTGGCTAGAAAATCATATTTGGCAATGATAGTGGGAAGGGAATAGGAGTTAAAGAAGAAGTTGAGCTAGACACCCCACATATGTCACGGCATATAAACTATCAAAAAGGATAGTAGGATGGTGAGAAAAAAGAGACCCTATCAAAGTGGAGAGGAGGAGTTGGAGCCACAAAGGTGTAAAAGTCAAATAGGCATGACCGGCAAGGGGGAGCAAGTAAGAGACATGAAAGTTTTGAATATGAAAAATAAAAATCTATAAATAAGGACATAATCAACCACACTGGTTCCCCCACTATGGGGAAAGCACGTGTCCCAACTAGAATCTATAAAGAAGGGAAGCCCATTAACAATGAACAAACCATGAAACTTATCAAACTGAAGATATCTCCCATAAGCTATGACTAGACTCTACACATTCATGGAGTATCTTTTCATCCTCGATGAGATCATGAATTAGTATTTGGAGGGTCCTAGTGGAAGCATTAAAGTCACCGAGAAGAATTACATCGCCCAACGAAGAGTAATGTTAGATCTCCAGGTATAAATCAAGATACAAGTCACCATCAATATGTACCACAAAGCTAGATGAAGTTGTGGAGAAGTAGCAAACAACAATAGAAGCATCTCAAAGGAGACGTGGGCCCCTCTTGAAAAGAAGCCACGTGTATTTAGAATGCTTGTCCAATGTTATCAGAGAAACCTTAGACTTAAGACAATCCCAAAGAAGACAAGCCATGCCCTAGAACCTCAAACACAACCCAATCTATGTGTCTCATGTCTAAAGGCTAAAATCCAGGGGTATCTTGTAATAAGAAGAATGGCCCTTTCAGGGCTCTCATGCATCTCTATGAGAAAAATAAGATCCCTACCAAAAATAGCATCATGAAAAGTACCCAAAGAGGACTAAACAACATCATCACAATTCCAACATGCAATTAAAACACCCCCTTTCCCACAAGGATCTATGGACATCATCATTTGGCAAGCCAAGGTTGTGACCACCCTGGAGGAGGGAAGTAGCAAATCTCGACCTTGCCGCTTCGAATGACAACCCATTTGTTGTCCTTCCTCACAACCATTACCTAAGCATGACCCTTTTTCATCTCTTCAACTTGGAGGCATGTAAGGTCCTCATCAAGCTACATCATGTTAAGGAGGGAGAAGAGCTTCTTTTTGGCTCTTATGGTCTGAAGGCAATCTTCAATTAAACAGGAATGGATAACAAGCATGCCACCCACAGTGAACCAAGCTCTATCTACCATGATGTCTTTAAGGTCAAGTGTAATATGTAGGAAGTTGTGGTTGGTCTATGAGGGATGCAAGTTTCTTAGGAGACCCCGAACTCTAAGGTTGAATTCCTTTGTCCATCTTTCTCTTTCCTCTTCAAAGAGTTATTGCATGGGAAGCTCACTGATAAGGAGGCCTTTCTCCCCATTGACCACATGCACTCAAGAGTTGTGTTCATCAACTTGGTTTTGGGGAGTTTGTTGGGAAGTCATAATTTCATTCTTCGCATTCTCTTGTTATAGGAGAATCTTAATGTGTTGATCTTTAATATCTAACAACTCACTTTGAAGTAGTTATAATCTTTTAGCTAGAGGTGTTTGTGTTTGTGTTTGCATTGGTGTTTGTTCAAGCATATGTTGAAGGTCAACAATCTTCAAATCTTGTGCTTAGAGTTGGTTGTGAAATTATGTAATAATAATGTCCTTCTCTTCCACCAGAATATGAATTTTTTCATATGATCACATGATCCTATTTTCATCTCCTCAAAAGCCAATTTCCTTAACTTCTCCAATTACTCCAAGAAAGAAACTAGAACCCAGCACAATAAGCTCTGGTAAATGCATGGTGATTTATATCATTGTGAGGAGATTGATGGGGACTCAGAAGTTGTTAAGAAGCCTCCATGATCCCCAGAGACCGCCCAAAACCTTGTGACCAGAGATCCATAACAAGTAATGAAGGCCATGAAATCTTGAGGGTGAAAAGCATACAAAAACTCAAATAAGGTGTGGGTAGGGTCACATTGTAGATGGGAGGAGCATGGATATGGACATGAGTAACAGATAGATATGGGCGTGGGTATGGACACGAACCATTGATGAGTAGGGAAAAGATGGAGGTCTAAGGTGGGGAGGTTTAAGTTGTAAACCCGCACAGGAGAGAGAGATATATAAAAACAATGTATTTTTAAAAATGAAGAAGACGCAAAGTACATTGTCATAAGCTTTTTTATACATAAAGTGATAAGTTTGTTCAATACCAATCAATTGGGTCTAGCTTGGATGCTTAAGAGGAGAAGTTGTTACCTTCCCCACCCAATTTCAAATCCCACTTGTGATATGTTTGCCCCTCATGGACCAATTGGGTTTGGTACGATACCAATAATCTCACTCTTGCATAGGTGCTTAAGGGTTAGACAAGATGTTCCAAATATTTTAAGTCAATTGGGTCTAACTTGGGTGGTTAAGAGAAGTTGTTACCCTCCCCACCCAAGTTCAAATCCTACTTGACATGTTTTTCCCTTGTGAGCTGATTGGTACTAGCAATCTCCTTCTTGCTTAAGTGCTTGAGAGTGGGATGAGATGTTTCCCAAAAAAAAATCCCAAGGGGTTGGCTCAATTGGTTGTCACCAATGTTGTTGGGCATTTGGCTAGTTATGTGCTAACAAGTGCCCAGTTCAAATTCCCCTAGGTGAAGCACACTAGTTTACACCAACAAGTTTCCTAGGAATGCCATCCATCAATGTAAGGAAGCATCCCTTGGGTTTCCCTGTGAGATTTTCTTTGAAAAAAGTTAATTAGCTACCTCTTCCATTAACCTATATTTATTGTGGGCCAATAACATTTACCATGACCCTATAACATTAGGAATCCCACCAACACTTTAAGAGTGTTACCAATATAACAAATGCCATGTTAATTAATGCTCTAAAACCATGTAGAATTATATCAGAAAGCAAGTCATGAGAAATATAGATACACACA
>JASDQU010503271.1:0-15532 GCA_032191745.1 Picea mariana
CTTGGTTGTTTAAAATTAATTAAGCAATTATAGTGACCAACAGTAATAAGGGATGTTTATTATCTTCTGATGTCTTAAATGTGACAGTAGGATAGAATAAGAAAAATAAACTACTTGATATATTCCCTCGCATGTAATGTACCTTTTTACAAATTCTGATACTTTCCCCCATGGTATTGGTAAGGAACTTACATATACACCTCAACCCTTGGTCTGAACTTGCTCATCGTCCACGAGCAAACCCTTCTGTTCTTCGGGAAGATGTGGTTTTCTACTAAACCACGTTTCTCTTGTGGTCGACAACCCTATCACAATAGCCATGATTTCCTCTATCACTAGAATCCTCACCCCACAAACCATTGAATACCCTTCTGTGAGATTTTGACTGAACTCCAATACTTTTGCTTCATTAAACCCCTGCAGCTTCTCAAAATAAGAAATCCATCCAGCCTGCAGAAATGTTTAGTAAACATCTGGGTATAGCAGCAATGCATCCAGATTTTCTAGTTCATACCTCATAGCTGATCCTCCCATGACGTCGGTTTAGAGTCTAAATAGTCACAAAGGAGGCAAAACCAACACCTAAACCATAGACATAGCAAGTTTGAACGAGGATTTCATAAAGAACATAATGTCTCAGTGAAAAATAAGCGTGGTCGAAAGGTGGTGGAGGTGAATATAAAATGGGATTTTGATGACATAGATTTTCTTCCCCCCCCAACCAATCTGATTGGCTCATGGTTCAACGAATTTAGGAAAAGTAACAGGTAAGCATTAGATATTTCTTCCATATCTACATCAATTTGACACATAGGATTAGTAATGTACCTCATAACTTACCACATGAATCGATCTGTTGGAATAAATGCACTATCCAACTGCCATCTGATCCGCATGGAATAACTGTAATGATGAGAGATGGCTTTGGAACGTGAGAAATGATGATATGAAAAGTGGAGCATAGGTGGAGTCCTTTATTTGGTTGAATAGATGGAAAGTTGCGGATGTGGAGTCAAGTAATGAAGAAGCGACATTGTCTGTCAGAGAGAGCATGAAGTAATTTGGAAAATGGCGGAAATATTCATAAAAACAACAAAAATGACAAAACAACAGTGTTTCATCATGGAAATATAGCAAAATATTGGGAAAGATTAACAGAGTATCAACATGGAAAAATGGAAGAAATGTGAAAAGTGGGTGAAGCGACATGTAAAATAGCGAAAATGAATAACAACGGTAGCTGCATCAATGTGTATTTAGGCTGAAATGGTGGAATTAGGTGTAGTAGTATGTAAATCAACCAATTTGTCAGAAAAGAGTGTAACAACATGTAAGACAAAATAGTCGGGAGAATGGTGTAACGACATCTAAAGTGACCATTTTATTGGAAAGAGGTGTAACATCATGTAAAGTGACCATTTTGTTGGAAAGAGGTGTAACATCATGTAAAGTGACCATTTTGTTGGAAAGAGGTGTAACAACAGGTAACCCGACTGAACACAGGATCCCTTAGTTTTTAGGAAGTTTTTCAAACTTCCAAAATCTAATCCTTCGGCTCCTTTGGCTATAATCTACCTTGTTGTTCATCAATTCATATGCACACAAGTAACTGCCTGATACCCTTCTAGGCTGAATTTATTAGAATAGCAAAGAAACATAAAAATTTAAAAAGATGAAATACTTTAAGAAAAAACATAAAAATTCAAATTCACAGAGTTTATTTATATACAAGGTTTTATTGAAAAGCAAAAAGTTCTAAGGTTTAGAAGGGGAAGGAGCAAGCTCTTTTCCCTTTAAAAATTGATAATCTGTATCAGCTGTACATCTGGATTTAAATTCTTCCTTGGAAAGTGGACGCTGGTGTTGTTCTTGAGTCTGTACTTAAGGCTTAAAAGTACAGTGTCAAGGCATCCGAAAGTAGGTGAAAGATGGGTAAGAGGGTAACTTCAACCTTCGGTAAAGGAAACTAGGGAAGATTTCTACGTTGGCATTGTCTAGCTTCCAATTGTTCCTGAGTAGTTATATCTTGTTCAATGGCTGCCCATGAACGTTCAAGTTCTTCCCGATTATTAGCAGTTTTGAGGATTATGTCAAAAAGGTTTAAAGCGATATGTGTTTGGTTCGCTAGTCCGGGTTCAATATTAGTCTATGTTGCTACAGGGATAGTCATGGAGGAACACTAAGAGTAGGAAAAGATTTAAATGAAGATTAAATGCTGTCTTGATTCGGTCAAATGAAAGAGAATTTTACGGTTAAAGAATAAAATAGGAATGCAAATTTGAAGGCTCTTTTCTGTAACTGTATTATATTTTAATAAAGGTATGAGGTGAGAGAAAAACATTTAGCTGCATATAACACAAGGTTCCTGTCAAAGAGAAAACTCACATATAAACAGAAGAGGAAATTAGTAAGGAAATAACTGACATAGCAAAGAATACATATAGAATTCTGAAAGTGCAGATTGGTCTTACACCTGCTGATAGCTGGTGCAGAGGAAAGGCAATAAACAAATACAGAAAACTAAAATCCTTTCGTTATAGTAGTGGTCGTACTAAAGTATAACAAAGCACATCAATTATGAATAATGGAATGAAATGAAACATGAAATACAAAGAAGCAAACTTGTAACACAGTCTTGACGGAATCGAGAATCTCCAGATTTTCTTGTATTAACTTCTCGAATGCAAAAAACTCTATTACAATCGATACCAAAAGGTCCAGCCCCATTCTTTCTTTCTGTAATATATTTATACACTTTTACATATCAGTTAGAATCTCAACGGTTTCATCAATTAGGTTACAACCGAGAGGGGCGCAATCGCTCCCTTTCTCCTACTCTATTCTCAATTGGTGCCAGGTGCTCATCTTCGTGCGGATTCGGTGCAGGCACTACATTTTTCCACAAACTGAGATATGAGTTGTGAAGGTTCCGCTTGACAGCTGGCCTCAGTGAAGTAACATTCTCAGGATAATTTCTGCAGCTTGTCCTCCATTTGTGCATCGACGATGTCGAGGGCACTTAGTTGTGCACTGGGTTGGATTAAGTGCTTGTCAACTTGAGCCATGTCCACCCTGTCCATCTGAGAGATATCGACCAAATTTCTCTCATCCTTCTCTTTCAGATCAAGCGATATTTGTTCTACATTCATTTGCATTAATGTTTCTGCTTCGCCTCCACTGTCGATACCCAACATCTCGCCATCTATAGCATTGAAGGCTTCTTCTAATGAATTGGTTACTTTTTGGGCCTGTTCCTTGCCTAAGGCAATATTATGCTCCCAATCCTTCAACAGAATGTTACCTCTAGTTTGTTCTGAGATGGTGAGTCCGGGAGGACCTGCCCAAACTCTATTGTTCGTGGCTATCACCGCCTCCTGAAAGGCGACCCGAGCCACTTCTTCATCTCTCTCTCTGGCAGTCAGGTTCTTGGAAACCTGATGCATACACAGACAATCCTCTCCGATTGTTCCTACTTTGGCAAGCAAACTCTGTTGTGCAGAAGAGATCTTGCTCCGAATCTCGATCGCTCGGGATTTAAACCCCTCGACATCGATTACCCTGCTTTCAACGACCTCTACCTGAGCCTGCAGTTCTGCAATCATAGTCCTTTGTTGTCCCGCCTGTATCCGACCGTCTCAGACCACTAGATGTGCTTTCTCCAGCTTGGTTTTGAGCACTTCTATTTCATTTCTGTCAGCCACTCTGGCCTATTCTATCTCCCCGCTCACCTGAATTTTAGTATCTTCTATGGCCGAAGCTACTCTGGCTTCAAGAGTCTTGATCAGGCGATTCTTCCTTTTGAGATGGTTTTTTAACACTTCGACCGAGAATTGATTCACCGATGCATACACTCCTAGCGTTCTTGAGATCTTTGTGGTGAATTGCTCATTCTTTTTGTTCTTTACATCGTTCATCACCTTGAACTTCTTAGCAGTCGATTCTCCCTCTTGGTAGAACTCCCTTTTCAGCACAACTTTTCTCTTTTTGTCAAAGAAGAACTCGTTTGGAGGAAGTTCTTTTGCTCTGATAGGCCTCAGTTGCTCATTGAAAATCCATCCTTCTTCTATATTTCCTTGCGTCGACTGCAAGGGGGTAATAGAGGTGACGAGTTCTCTGATTTGTTTTGTTGACTCTTTTGGGGTATCGACAGGATTTTGCTTCTTGGGCGTTCCTAGAGTCTTTGTTTCGGTCTCCAGTTTCTGTTTCTTTGGTGGTTCCGGAGTCTTTTCCTCTGCTTCGGGCTTCTTCGTTGGTTCCTCCTTGTCCTATTGTTTCCCGAGTCAGGAGTAGCATCTTTGGATCCTGCCGTGTCCTTCTGTTGTGTCTCGGAAACACCCGAACCTCCCAACATAGCAAGGAGATAGCTTCGTCTATTTTTCTGGAATCTCAATACAACGGCTGTGTCTTCGGGTGCCAAGGATTGAATCCGGGCTAGGAATTCATCATAAGACCTCTCCCCTCGAAAAATATCATCCGAGGGTGAGTTCTCATGCTCAAATATTTTGAGCCCACAATTTGCTAAATGGTTACTTACAACCCTCTGTGGATCATGTTTTTTATACTCGATGGGGACCAACTTCAGGTCTTACAGGGCTGTAGCCTCGGCGTTGGCATGCCCGAAGTCCAATAAAGAATAAGAATTGAGCCGAACAGGAAAAAACGACCACACCTTCTTTGAATATGCTTTGAGTTCTTTACTCACCCCGCCAATCACTGTTTGTCGGGCGATCTCACGACAAGCCTGCTTGTCGGGGATGAACAGTGGTAATGCGAGCGGGGGAATAGTAGCTCCGAACACTCTGAAATAGGAGAAATCTGCCTCCACGTGCCAGTCCTCTATATCACTCAAATTTGCAACGATGCTATCCAATATGCGAGGTGGTGGGTGACCAAAAATGGCGATGTGCAGGGGCACCATCACCCAGTTGAAAATTTCGTAAATGAATTTGTCTGCTTTATTTTCCCACAGTTTGTCATGATACTCATGTACAGGTTTTTCTTGGGCTGGATTCCAAGCCCAGCTCATCAAAGGAAATGGTGTCATGGTACATACCACATCCATGATATATGCAGACATGAAAAATGAGGATGGTCTCCCGCTTGCCTTCTGATCTCGATACTCTGTGACCCGGTTGGCCAAGTTGTCCGAGAGTATCTTTGGCCAATTAAACGAGCAACCTTCTGCGACCCTAAACATGAGAGGCACCCACGCAATGTAGAAATGCGATGTATCTTCCCTTCCAAATAGTCGGCATGTCATCATTGCCACATACTTATACTGTGGCTCCAGCGAAGCGATTGAATAAATGCCCTGGTCATTTTCTCTGAATTTCGTGGCGTGTGAAACCCATTCTCTGATCAAACCGGGCATGGTTTTGTCGTACTGGATGCACTCCTTCTCTTTGAATCCCTCCAAGAATTCAGCATCATATGTGTATTCAGATGTCGTCAGAAGCTTATACATGGTTTGGATGTGCTCCGGTCTAAAAGTCCCGACTGTGACCCGTTGGTCGTTCATGATAGTTCTAGTGGGTAGGTCTATGTGATCCAACACCCATCAGATCATACCATAATATGGGAGAAACCGTGGTCTGGTTGCTATCCGGTGCATTCCGGATTGCACAACTGTCTTATATTTAGTGTTCAGGTTGTCCTTTTCGTTGTCGTTGGAGTCTGAATAATTTACCAACTCAGATTGCAGAATATATGAAACAAACGACCAGCTAGGGACCGAGCCGCCACTCTGAGGTGAAGTGTCAGAGACATTATTCGAGCCTTGCCCTGCATCCTCGACATTCGCCTTTGCTGTTTTCCGTGGAGCCATAGCTGAAGCTTGTGTTTTCGCCCTTCTGCGGTAGAACTGCGTATATATGCATGAATTAGTTTACTCAGAAATGATGAGCTCTGCGTGCTTATGAAAAATGTTTTCATTATAATAAAATGAAACTCCTGTATATATTTGAAAATTCTGTACTTTTCGAAGTAAGTCTGTCAAATCGCAATTAGAAACAAATTTATTGCATAAAAATCCGATCTTATTATTCATAGATTTACTTTAATTTTCCGTTAATGTCATCAATGTTTGGCGGTTTGACAGTCAGTCAGAGTAGGGAGAGATATGGCTACCTCGAGAAACGTGTGGGCCTAGGGGGGTGGGATATATTTTGCCTTATCAAATTTTACCACCTTTTTATCAAATCCTCGCTGCTCGCTACTTCGTGGATTTTCTTTTAACAATTTGAGTTCCCAACTCGCAAGATCGCGAGGACCGACTTTGGCTTAATTAACGGTAATCATGATTTAAGGCATGATTAATTTCATAATCTTTTTACTCGCCGTATCGCGACTCAGAACTTCAAAGATAAAAATTTGGGAGACTAGTATGCCGAGTCACGAAACTGCAAGATGGCGATAATTAAGACTTAATTAGGATTAAGAAAAACTTGGATTAGGCACTTAATTAGTCATGCTATAATTACGTTGCGGCTTCGTGAGTCGAAGTTTTAGACACCATAATTTTCTAAAAGATAGTGCCAAGTGGCGAAACGCCGAGAATCAAATTTTAACCATGGTTAGATTTTTTGCCTTTAATCCTTGACCAGGGTTATCCTGAAAGTACCTCTTGTTCTCMKCTCTCAGGGKTGTAAAAATAAAAACTTGGGTTTGACGAACRCCGAGGCGCGAAACCCCGAYGACGTCTAATCATAAGTTAAAAKATTTTACCCTAGTTAAAGTCTTGGGCRAAAATTTGAAAACGACTTCGCCGTTTCGTGACTCGGGAAGTGTGAACTCAAGAATTATGGTATCCGACTTGCGAGATCCCAAAGTAAAACAAAAGAGCGATCATTCTCATTAAAGTGGACTTGTTTTGAGAGTAGAAACAACATCGTTGCTTACACGACAAGGTTGCAGAATTTTCAAAGTTTTTTGGGGGGGAAATCAAAAGACCATCTTTAGATTTCAAATATCAAAATTTAAAATTGTGAAGGGTAAAAGTAAAACAAGGGCGGCTCCAACATAGGCTCCAACTAGGGATCCCACCTTCCTGCGAGGTGGGAAGAACAGTAGACCAGTGCCAATATTGGGTAAATGGAGTCAAAATCTCAAACATGCGGAAAAATTCCAAGGAAAAAGGATCGAAGGGGGAAAAAGACTTCGTTTTTTACCTCGAGAAGTTTTTTCAAAAACAGATACTCTTTCCAAACATAGCTGTAGTTCCTTTCACAATTTTCCCTTTCCCACTACTAACTTGGGGTATGTTTTAAGACAGTCGAAACGACCCTAGGAGATTCAACAGATCTTGTGATTCTCAGCTTGCATCAAAAGAATGAGATCATATATTTTTAAATTGGGAAGTCCCGTCTGAATTTGGGATGTTGATCAGGTTTTTGCAAAGCATTGGTTACCAGAGTAGAGTGATATTGATGTATGACAGCCTAATAGATATCTCAGACATTGCTTCACTGCCAGCGAGCCTGTTTAGTACCCTAGTGAAGTTGTCTGGCTCCTTTCACTGAATTTCCTTTCACCACTTCGGCAAATATTCATGCATTTAAATGCTGAGACGAGGGCAATCATTTCTGAATTTTCTTTCATCGTCTTCTTGGACTAGGTGGGGGCAATCATTTTTGAATTTCCTTTCACCACTTGCCTTATAACTTACTTTTTGAGCATGAAGATGGGGGCAATCAGTTTTGTTCAGGGCTGATATTTGTGTAATATTTTGCATCAGAGGTCTGTCAACTCATTTTAATTACTTGGTACCAAGCTTCCCTTGACCTTCTCAACACCTTCGTTCTTGGGAAAAAGGAAATTATATTTTTTAAGGGGCATCCCGTTTGAGCAAGCTTTGATTCTTCCAACACTGTTGAAAAACCTAAGAAGGTTAAGATCGCTCTAAACGTTCCTTCGCTTAGTAGGATATCAAGTAGTTGTGAAGACACACTTTCCTATCAAGATTTGTTTCAAAACCTACGAGGTTTAAAACAAAAAACTTTCATCCCTTCGACATGACTCGGGAAGATGGTGACTTGCTAAAGATAGACAGGATACGAGGTAGCGATTCATTAACTGAAAACACAAAAGGTCACAACAGTTCAAGACTGGATCTTATAGATATCTTGGGGACAATTATTCTGACATGACCGTTTTTTAGATTTAGTGCATTCATTCAAGTCATTTTAACTCGAAAATTATCAAGTCAGCAATAATCCTGTTATCTAACCTTTTATATTGCAGTTTGAAAAATGTTACCTTAGTTTGCTTTAACAGTTTTTCATAACCTGTATATTGGGAAAGCTCACCTTTATCTTTTAATTTCAATTTCTTTGTGCACTATGAAACTACTTTTTGGGTATCACCTATTTCATTGCGATTTATTTTTGATAATGCTTTGTGAATTTCTCCTCCCGCTAGCTCGTGAGCGGCTGGAATCCTGTAAAAAACAAATGCGAATCTTATTGGAAATGTGTCGAGATTTTAAGAACAAAAACCAAAAATTAAAAGTAAATGTTCAAATGAAAATGTATGTATAAAACATGAAATTTATTTATTTATGATTTTTTTTTTTTGAATTGTTATGCCATGTAATGTTTCAGATATCACCTGTTGACAGGGGCGCTGAGGACTTCTCCATCGATGTTCTCCAACAGGAAGGAATTTTTCCCTTCTGGAGCCGAGACCTTGAATGGTCCATACCAAAGGTGGTCAAATTTACCATGTTTCGCAACTTCCTCTTTTCTTGCATTCCATCTTAGTACCAAGTCACCTGGAAGGAATTCCCTATCTTTTGCCTTGAGATCAAACAAAGCTTTCATCTCCTCCTGGTACTTCTGCATTTTATCATCGACTTCCACTCTATGCTGTTGAACCTCGATCAGCTGGTTAATTCTCCTAGTTACATGATTGGGTTCTTCGTTTTGATCCTTCCATAACTTCATTACTGGAAATACTAATTTTATAGGTAGAACCGCATCTGTGCCATAGATCATTTGAAATGGCGAAATACCGATAGATCTTTTAGTGCTAATGCGGTTTTCCCACAATGCATACTTCAAGTGTACATGCCAGGACCTTTTATTTTCATCCAGTACCTTCTTGATTATGTTTACCAGGCTCTTGTTGGATGATTCAGCCAACCCGTTTCCCTGAGGGTAATAAGCAGTGGAATGGCCGAGGATGATATTGTACTTCTGACAGAAGCTGATCATAGCCATGGAACTGAATGCCTGGGCATTGTCGGTAACAATCTTTCGGGGACACTTGAATCTTGACAAGATGTTATCTTCCAAGAAGTCGATCACCACCGAGTCATTTTCCATTTTGGTTGGAATGGCTTCCACCCACTTTGTAAAATAATCCGTAGCTGTCAGAATCCAATTATGCTAAGCACTGGAATGGGGATTGATTTCCCCTATGAAATCCAGTCCCCATTGTTGAAATGGAGCCTCAGTTTTGACTGGAACAAGTGGTAGTGCAGGGAGTTTTTGTTTACCAGCGAATATTTGACAGGGGTTGCACGTGCGTACTTTGGCATTGACGTCTGAAAATAGTTTCGGCCAATAGTATCCGTCCCTCAAGATCTTATAGGCTGTGGCTCTCCATGCGTGGTGTCCTCCACAAACTCCTTCATGAAATTCCTCTATAACACGTGGAGTTTCCGACTCAACCAAACAGATTAGTAGGAACCGGAGTGGATCCTTCCAGTATAACTAATTTTCGGCGATGCAATATTTTACAGCATGAAGTTTTAAAGTTCTACATTTGGCTGGTGATAGTCCATCTGGACATTTCAGGTTTAACAAGTAGAAAACTATGTCTTTATACCAGCCTGACAATATGAACTTTTCTTTGACCTTGCTTGGATCTGTCTGGTCATCCGGCTTGTGCAGGTGTGCATCTCTGTCTTCCCCTTGGAGACAATTAATATCAAGAGCTCTAAGATTCGACTTAGCCAAGAGTTTGGCTAGACCCTGCCCTTTTATCAACTTAGTCGGCTTGAATTCCAGATCAAATTCTTGTATTTTAGCGAGCCAGCGCCCTCGTTTTTTGTCACTATCTGGCTGTACCAATATATCTTTCACAGCACTGGTCGACACGTACACGATAATTTTTGAATGCAGTACATAAGTTCTGAATGCTTTTAGCACTTTCACCATTACGTACACCTGTTTTTCTATGATGTCATACTTTAGTTAGACGTATCTAAGGCTCTTGCTAAAAAACGCGATCGACTGTTCGAATCCTTCATCATCTTTTTGCAGGAGCACTACGGCGATAGTATGTTCGGAAGCAAACGAGAAGATAAGAAAATCTTTCAGGTAATCTGGGCTTACTAACACAGGCACCTCGCTGATGACTTTCTTAATATGCGTGAACGATGCTTTGGCCTCGGTCGTCCAATTTACTCTGCTATCTTTCTTCAACATTCCTGTGATCAATTTGACAATCTCAGCAAAATTGGGGATAAACCTTCGTAAAAAATTTATTGTACCTAAAAAAGATTGAATTTCTTTTACGTTTCTGGGAATATTTATAGTTTCTATTGCTTCAATCCTCTTAGGATCAATCCTGATCCCATCTTTAGATACGATATGCCCCAGAAGCTTACCTTCCCACATAGCGAAATGTGATTTTTTTGGGTTCAAAGACAGACCATACCTGCGACATTTTTCGAAAGTCTATTTTAGATGGATCAAATGCTCTTCATTGGTTTTAGAGAAAACCGTCAAATCATCGAGGTAGATGACCACGAACTTGTGTCTTTCTCCTACGAAAGAAATATCCATAGCGCGCTGGAATGTAGCTCCTGCATTCATCAAACCAAACGACATTTTGTCATACATGAATGTACCCCATGGTGTGGTGAAAGCAGTTTTTTCTCTGTCTTGCTCGTTCATTGCGATTTGGTTATATCCAAGGAACCCATCTACCATAGACATTCGATTTGCTCCAACTACCTTTTCTAGGACATGGTCCATTTTGGGGAGCGGATAATTATCCTTGAGAGAAGACCTATTCAAGTTTCGGAAATCCACAGACAGTCTGATTTCTCCGTTCTTTTTCTTGACCGGGACCAAATTTTCCACCCAGTCCGAGTACCTCAGAGGTATGATTATTTTTGCATCTAAAAGATTCTTAACTTCCTTTTCAATCACGGGCAAAAGAATGGGATTAATTTTCCTAAGTTTTTACCTAAACGGCTTGACCCCAGGCTTCAAAGGTATCTTGTGCTCGATTATGGAAGTGTCATACGTTCTAAGCTCATCATAGGACCAGGCAAAAACATCTTTGTACTGTCTGAGTAGGTCTCTGTACTGGACTTTTACTTTGGGAGGGAGGAACTTAGATATCTTTACTATCCTGGATTCTTTCTCAGTTCCTATATTGCAGTCCTCCACTTCTTCTGGTTGGGGCTGCAAAGTGGATTTCACAGGTACTTCGTTCTGATCGAAAAGTCTTTCTAAAGGAATTAAGCCTTTCGGAATTTGATTGTTTTTAAGGACCAACATATGATGATCCGCTATTTTTTCTCGAAAGGTTTGAGGGTATTCCCCTTCTTGCATAACCCACATCGGGTCATTTTGATTCTCTTGGTCTGGATGAGTTTCGAAGAACTCACCTACTGCTACAAGAAATTTCTCGATTTGTTCGTCATCTTCGAAAACCTGCCAGTGTCGGATATTATCTGGTATGGAGGGTTTGTATCTGATTTCAATGTGATACTTCAGTTTGACGGTCGTGGGAGGGGAAAAGGTTGAATCTGCCTTGGCCAATGCGTCAGCATGTAGATTCTCTGCGCGAGGGATAAAATGGACCTTTACAGATGAGAAATTTTTTTCCATCAAATCCCAAGCACAATTTCTGTATGTTCTTAGTCTGGGATGCTTGGCTAGGTACTGTCGGTTTATTTGTTTAACTATTAGCTTTGCATCACCGTATACCTCCAAGTTTTTTATATTTAATTTCTTGGCAGCTTCTAATCCTAAGATCAATGCTTCATAATCACATATGTTGTTAGTGTAATCTATGTCCCACTGCAAACGATAGGAGAAAGGAACAACGAACTTACCTTCAGGTGCTACCAAAAGTACCCCAGCACCAGCTCCCTCGGAAGACGAAGCACCATCGAAATACATTTTCCATATACTTGTATTACACATCTCTTATGTCAAGGGGCTTGACTCTTCCTGCTTTTCATCGATTTCTTCCAGGCAGCCATCCAGACCATTATCAAAAGACAAGATGCAGTTTCCCAGATCTTGGTCTGCTATGTAAATTGGGAAGTTGTGCGGGTTTTGAGGGTCACTGACCATGTATGCTAATCTTTTTTCCCTGTATAAACGAGTAAACTGACCACCGAACACAGGGATCATGGCATAATACATGTCTAACTGAAGAGAACCCCCCAATTTGGCTCCCCATGACCTAGATAATAGCATACCATATTTAGGGGGGATATCGGCAATAACCACGTCCATCAGGATACTCTTAACAGGGACTTGTGCCAGGGTAACCACTAGATCCTTTATCATTCCCAAGCATTTAACCTTCCTCGAATCAAAAGAGTACAGATTCCCATAAGGTCTTGTGATCTGGAGACCTAGCTTCTCCATAAAAAAATTTAGCATAACATTATGCGAAGCTCCGGAGTCTAACATACAATTATGCAGCAACTGGTCATGTATGTTCAGGGTGATATAAAAAGGAGCTATGTTGTCTTTGGACCCTTCAAAATGGGGACCAAAGGTGATGTTAGGTCTGTCATCTTCCAGGTTTATAACATCAGACTGACTTTCGAGCTCATAGACACCCATCGCTTTGGCAATTTGCTTCTGATAAGCGGGATTTTTTGCTAATTCTACCAAAGGAATTGGTATCTTAATTTTGTTTAACTCATTTTCAAAACTAAAAGATGTGTTTACCTTCTCCGCTTCTTTGTTTGGAACTTCCACATTTTTTCTTTCCGGCTTTCTTTTCTGTATCTCTTTATCACTCGTGATCCTAGTCGAAGACACAACTTTATCTACTGGTTCGGTTTGCTGTGTTTGTGTCTCGACCTTTTTCGCCTCGGACTCTTGAGCGCTTGCTACCTTGGTTTTGTTGCTGGGTAATAAGGTCTCTTTAGAAGGAGGTTCATAAGCTTGACCTCTTTTAAGGATTTTGTTGGGTTGATTTGTTGCGGTGGGCTTACTCTTAGATCTTAAATTGTATTTTGGTTGAAACTCGACCATTATCATCTCTGTTTCTGGTTGAGAAACACAGGGATCAGTGTGATCGCCTTCTTCATCCTCATTAGAGGGTTGTGAGGTGCTCAAAGATTTTTCATAGTCTTCATGAGTCAGATACGGTTGTGAAAATTCGTCACCGAAATTCACGACTTCATCTTCCGAATCTCCGAAATCTTGGAGGTCATTTGCTCCTATAAAATTTTTCGTTTTTTAGTGGAGCTTGTATTTTTTGATCCTCGTTCTTTATTTGTCTCTGTTGATTTGGGGGATTTGGGTTTCTCCTGAAGTCCTTTTTAGTAGAAGATTCAGCTCTAACCTGGTCTAACTCCATCCTAGAGATTTTGTTGGACAGTTCTTTAATTACTCGAGCCATATCATCTACTCTGTCATCAGTGTATCTATTTGACCCTGAAGGCCCCGCTGGTTCCCTATAGTGTCTATTTTTGTGGTTGACTGTTTCTACTTTAGCCTTTAACTTACCTGAAGCCATCATATTTGATTCTATCTCGACAGCATCGTCTTGCATTCTATTTAGGGTGGCTCTTCTTCTCTCTTGCAAAAGTAGTGCGAAATCAGGTTCAAAAGCTCCCGTGAAGGTTACTTTAGCTGAGGGTTCAGAGGGTTTAACTGCGGCTGGAATATTATTATACAATTTGTTGAATCTCAGAATAAATTCCATGACTGTTTCTGAGTTCTTTTTCTTTAGGGACCCAAACTCGGTAAGGTAATATAAGTGATCTTTTCGCTCTCCCCATTTTCTGAGGAAAGCATCTTCCAAAGCGTCATAAGTCAGGATAGAAGCTGCGAGAAGGCTCCGAAACCAAGTTCGGACCTGTCCTTCAAAGGTTTGGACAAGGAGTCTTGAATAGACATCTTCGTTCTCGATACCACAGATGTCAGCAAATTGGTCGAAAAAATTTATATGCTCGGCTGTGGTTAGATCTCCCTCCCCAGTGAACTTAGGAAGATTTTTGATGTAGTTTTCAGGGAGATCATGAAGGGTGCCGGGTAAAACTAGGGGAGCGTATCTCGCTGCTACTTTTGTGAATACTCTGGGAGGAGGGACATGCCCTTGAACTCCACCTCCACCACCTCCTCCAGCGGCTGCCATCGGTTTGGGTGTAGAAGATGAGTATGTAACACACTCTTTAGAATTAGGCGCGACTGGGAAGTTCTGTCGAAGAAAAGTTGGCATGTCAACGGTCGACGAACTTTCCAGAGGACCTTTCCCTTTGTGTACGGATGGGGAAGTCGAATGAATCTCACTCCTAACTTCCGAGCAGTTTGACGTCAGATATTTGGTATCAAACAGAGGACTGCGTGAAGCAAAAGGTTCGGAATGGCATTTAGTCTTTAAAAGTGGGTTTTTATTCTTTAAAATTTTTTCGGGATCAGTAACAAGCGTAATCATCTTACCATCCGGGTTCTGTCTGGTATTCCTTCTGCCGAATGCCATTTTATTTTTTCATGGAGTCGCCAAGTGAAAGATTGAAAAAGCCTTATAATTGTGTGTACTCTATGTTCACTATCAAGGAGTAACACTTTCAACGAAATAAATGTCGTTCTCCCAGGGAAAAGATTTCGTAACTTCGCTCCCTGGCAACAGCACCAGAAAGATGTTGTTCCTGAGTCTATACTTAAGGCTTAAAAGTACAGTGTCAAGGCATTCGAAAGTAGGTGAAAGATGGGTAAGAGGGTAACTTCAACCTTCGATAAAGGAAACTAGGGAAGATTTCTACGTTGGCGTTGTCTAGCTTCCAATTATTCCTGAGTAGTTATATCTTGTTCAATGGATGCCCATGAATGTTCAAGTTTTTCCTGGTTATTAGCAGTTTTGAGGATTATGTCAAAAAGGTTTAAAGCGATATGTGTTTGGTTCACTAGTCTGGGTTCAATATTAGGCTGTGTTGCTGCAGGGAAAGTCATGGAGGAACAGTAAGAGTAGGAAAGGATTTAAATGAAGATTAAATGCTGTCTTGATTCGGTCGAATGAAAGAGAATTTTACAGTTAAAGAATAAAATAGGAATGCAAATTTGAAGGCTCTTTCCCATAACTGTATGATCCGGATTATTTTCGGCACGAAATGAGAGCGGAGATATAATAAAGAAATGCACAGAGATATCGCGTATATCCAGTAATATAACATAAATATATCAGAGACGCAACCATAAACACAGAGATACAGTAATACTCGATTTCTATTAATGAAATAAATGTACAGAGACTGTAAAAATACAGAGTGAAAGACTCGCTAGAATGGTGGCAGCTTATCTCTGAGAAGAGATGTGACGGCTACTCGCAT
>JASDQU010503271.1:20591-30702 GCA_032191745.1 Picea mariana
GTTGCTTATGCGACAAGGTTGCAGAATTTTCAAAGTTTTCGGGGGGGGGGGGGAATCAAAAGACCATCTTTAGATTTCAAATATCAAAATTTAAAATTGTGAAGGGTAAAAATAAAACAAGGGCGTCTCCAACAGCTGGTACAAGTGCAAGAGATGACCATTTGCAGGTAACTGTGTATTAGATCCATCAATAGTGATCAACCTGAATGTCCCATTGGGAAAAAACATTGTCTACCTCATAAGGTCCCAACCATCTTGTACGCAACTTACCCTGAAATTCTTTAAAGTGTGAATCATACAACAAAACCCATTCTCCCTTTTTGAATAACTTCTTCTTGATGACTTGGTCATGCCAATTGGTTCTTTGCTGTTGAGTCACTGTGGTTTGATGAATAGAATCCAAACACTTCTCATCCATCTCATTTAGCTGCTGCAGTTTGGCCTTCTGTGCCATAGTCAAGTTTATATTGACTGCAGATGCAGTTCTTAGAGTTTTGATCTGGAACTCAATGAGAAAAATAGGGCTCTTCCCATATACCAATTCATAAAGAGAAAAACCAGTTGTGTTCCTCCAGGTGGTTCGATAAGCCCATAGATCTTCATGCAATCTATTAGACCAATCCCTATGATGTTCCCTCACTTTTTTAGTACGAATTTCTCCTATTAATTTGTTTGTACTTTCCACCTACCCATTACCTTGGGGATGATATGAAGAAGTTGTTCTACGCAAAAAATGATATTTATTGAGTAGGGCTTCAAACTTACGTGATGTGAAAGGTGCCCCCCATAAATTACTAACTCTCTAGGAACTCCAAACCTAAAAAATATATATTCAAACAAAAATGCTAAGAAAACTTCTTCTGAGGCCCTGATGAGTCCTTTTGCCTCTACCCACTTGGTCATGTAATCTGTGTAGACCAATATATAGAATTTCTGATTAGAAGGTGGGTTAATGGGCCCTACAAAAGCTATGGCCCATCTCTCAAAAGGCTCTAACACCACTTGAGTTTGGAGAGGCATCTCATCCCTATGATTTGGCTGACCCATTCGTTGGCAACTGTCACATGCTTGGACATACTTCTTTACATCTTGAAATATTGTGGGCCAAAAATAGCCCATCCTCAAAATTTTATGCCTAGTCCTTTTATTAGAAAAATGACCCCCACAAGGGCCATCATGGAAATATTTAAGCATATAATAAAATTCATCATCTCTCACATCTCCTAATTTCTCGATCCAGGCCTGTGTAGAAAAGATATCCCCCTATCCAGCTATACTGAGCACTCTTCTGAATAATATTACTTCTTTCTTGGGGAGATAAATGTAGAGGTACCTTCCCTACAAACAAATAATTAGCAATGTCTGCATACCAAGGTGAGTGAGAAGATATTGAAAACAAATGTTCATTTGGAAATGAGTCATCTATAGGTGAATTATCATCATTTATATTCAATCTTGAAAGAAAATCAACAACCACATTTTCTTTTCCTGGTCTATCTACTATAGTGATGTCAAATTATTGTAGTAATAACAACCATCTTGTTACTCAGGCATTAGTAATAGGTTTATTCATCAAATATTTAATTGTTTAATGATCAGTATGAATAAAAGTAGAATAAACAATGATATAATGCCTAAATTTATTGATAGCATAAATTATTGCCAATAATTCTTTTTCTGTAATTGTATAATTTAACTCAGCAGGAGCCATGTTATTGCTGATATAGTAGATAGCATAGGGATCTTTGTCCTCCTGTTTTCCTAGCACTGCACGAATTGCAGTGTCTGAGGCATATGAAGAAATGTGAAATGGTAGAGCCCAATTGGGCCCTCTCAAAATGGGAGCTGTGGACAATTTTTGTTTCATATCTGCAAAAGACAATTCACAATTGTCAATCCAACTAAAGTCAACATCTTTTGTTAATAGAAAAAATAAAGGAGAGGCAAGCTTGAAATTCTTTTTAATGAATCTCTTGTAATATCTAGCATTCCCTAAAAATATTCTTACCTATTTCTGAGTTGTTGGAGTTGGAATGTCCAAAATTACTTGGATTTTGGCTGGGTCCACCTGAATTTCTGCATAAGAAATGAAGTGTCCCAGCACAACACCTTGGCTCATCATCATATGACACTTTTCTGTACTTAGAGAAAGATGAGACTGTATACATATTTTGAGTACTTTTTCCAGATTACCTAAAGCTTCATCGAAATCAATACCATAAGGTGTAAAGTCATCTATGCATATTTCCATACAGTCATTCACCATATCAGAGAAAATACCAATCACATCTCTCTGGAAAGTGGCTGGTGCATTACACAAGACAAATGGGAGAAATTTGTAGGCAAATTTACCCAAGGGATGGTAAAGGTGGTTTTATCTTGGTCCTGTGGAGCAATGGTTATCTGGTTATAACCACTAAATCCATCTAGGAAAGAGAAACATTTTTTCCCATATAGGTTGTCTAAAACCTGATCAATAAATGGAAGAGGGAAATGATCCTTCTGCGCGGCCTTATTCAGGGCTCTATAGTCCACACAAACTCTCCATTTACCATTATTTTTAGGAATAATAACCAAGGGTGAAACCCACTCACTGTATGATATAGGGTAGATGAATCCTGCATTAAGAAGTTTCTGGAGTTCTTCCTTAACAATCTCTTTAATATTAGGGTTCATCCTCCTTTGGGGTTGGCAAATGGGTCGGAATTCTTCCTTAATGTATATATGGTGGGTGCATAGTTCAGAGGAAATTCCTTTCATATCCATTTAATCCCAGACAAATGCCTCTTTATGTTCAATCAATAACTTCATCAAACGTCCAGTTTCAGCAGAAGATAAATCAAGATTGATATTCAGGGTTTTTCCAGGTTTGATTTCTACAACGTTTCTCTTAGAACTGACTTTAGGAAATAATTCAGCTATTTAAGTATCTATTGTTACATTTGAATTAACTTTATTTACAACAGTTTCATAGAACATCTCTGGGATCACTCCTTCCTGGGCAGTAGGGTCAAAGATTCTACTCAATTAGTGGTACGTGTTTTATGTAACAACAGAGGGGTCACTGATAAAGCTATTGATTAGCTCATCCTATGTCTCATTTTTGAAACTTAGGGATTTTCCTATGGTTAGCATAGGCATAGCGCTTTCATCCTCAAGGTCCATCCATAAAGAATTTTTGGGTTCCACACTGGGTGTAGCATGAGGATAAAGGGTAAATTTCTTGGTATCATAACCATCAAAGATGGTCATTGAACCAGATCTACAACCAATGAAAGAATCACTTGTAGCTAACCATGTTCTTTCTAGAATTAGAGGATGACCCCCCAGACGGGTTTTAGGTTGCAATACAAAAAAATCAATAGGATACTCCCATGAATCAACTGAAATAACTAGATCATCGATTACTCCTTCTGGTTTAATAGTAGAACGATCAGCTAACTCTAAAAAAGTAGGAGTAGGTTGGACTTGCTTTCTGAGTTGCAACAATTCTGTCGTCTCTATTGGCATAATGTTAATTGTTTCCCCTAAATCAACTAACACATCGAGAATACATGTCTACCCAATTTTGACAGTGACTGTAGGGTTTCCTGGGTCGCCATATTTAATAGGTTGGGTTTTGCCTAATATCAGTTCAAACAATTCTCCCACTACTTGTACTGTGAGGGGGTCCCTAGGTTTCCTTCCAGGATTTTTGATACAGAGGTCTCTCACAGTCTTTGCATAAATAGGGACATCCCTAATCACTTGTAGTAGTGGAATTTTAACATGCAGATTCTGCAACTCTCTTAAGAGATTGAAGGATGGTAATTCCATAGTTTTAGTAATTTCCAATCTTTCAGGGAATGGGGGTTATTCTAATTCTATGATAGGTTTTCCAATCTCCTCTGTATTAGAAAATGGTTTTTCCCCCGATTCCTTGTCAGATTCTAAATATGGAGCATCTTCAATTATTGGCTTGACTATTCTCCTTGATCTTAATTTTATCTCATCACAAGGCATAGGGATAATAGACAGAGATGGCACATTCTGTTTATGAATATTCTGAACGACCTTATTATTTGGATTTGGGTTAGGTTACACAGGCATCTGAGGTCGTAAGGGAGGATTGTTCTATGGGGCATTGGGAGGTAACTGCAGTTATTTCTGCTGATACTGGGGTTGGAATTGTTGTTGATAGGGGTTCTATTGGTGAGGGTTTTGATAAGTAAGCTGTTATTGAGGGCCTCTCCAATATGGGTTCTGTTGGCCAGGATGATTCTGTTGTTGGGGCATAGGTACCCATGCATATTGGTATCCTGATAAGGATGTGGTATCTAATTTGGAGGGGGGGTATTCATCTGGCCATATTGAAGCTGATTGTTCACATTATTCCAATAATTACGTGCCACAAGAGAGAATTGAGGGTTTGTACCTTGACCTCGTGGTTGCCATTGTCTTCTTTGTGTTATTAGATATACAACCTCTGCTTCCTCATTAGTCTCCTACATTGATGCTTTTACACCTGGTAGGGAGGGACATTGGTTAGTATTATGATCTAATTCACAAGTAAGACATGCCTAGACACCGTTCAGTGGGAACTCTCTTAGTGGATGTTTCTTTCTGCATTTCGAATAGAAAATGGACAATGCCAGATTTGATTCTGCTTGTTTTTGTTTGACCTGTAGAGTGTCAATTTGTGAAGCAAAAGAGTTAATCATTTCTGTTTTGAAATCTTCTAACAAATTACATATTTCTACTCTTGTTGCCCCTCCATTGGCTGATTTCTGTACCCTTGAAAAAGTGGTATCCCTGGTAGCTGACTTATTCCTTGTAGATCCTCAAGAGCATCTCTTTCAAAGATTTACAATGTCTTCATAGGATTCCTTAGATATATCTCCCTTTCCAAGCATATTTAGCATATCTAAACAATCATCACTAACTCCTTTTAGAAAAATAGTTTTCAGAATGTCCTTACTCACATCTGGATGTCCAGATCTTTGTAGATTATAATGGAGTCACTCCACAAAATCTTCAAGGGTCTCATCCTCCTTCTGAGACATCTTGAACAATTCCTCTCGTTGTTCCCTCATTTGGTAGTAGTCTTGGTACTTTTTCAGGAAATGATACCTCATTTGTCCCCATGTTGAAATATTCTCTCCTCCAATGCTCATGAACCATCTTAATGCATTGCCCTTCAATGTAGTTGGAAACAATTTAAGCTTCTACGCAGTGGTAGTGTAGTCATATCTTCTACACATAATATCAAATTCAAACAAAAACTCATCTGGATCCTCAGTAGATAATCCATGGAAATTTGGCAGGGCTAAGAGAGGTATGTTCTTCATAGGACCCATCCCCCATGTGGGAATATTAGTAATAGGAAAGACTAGGGTAGAGATAGTATTTTCATCATTTGCCTGATCTTCATTGTTCAATGGATCCTCACGGTAGAGCTCTTCTTCATTATCTCCTTGATTTTCCATACCTTCTCTTTCTCTCCTTAAACACTCAATACAGAAAGTTTCCCACTCCTCTTTAGTGACTATCTGTACGTTGATCTGAAAAATATCTTCAGTTTCTTCTGGATTTTCCCTGTTCCGAGCTACACTTGCTTGATCTTCAATATTCTCTAGTGTTGCGTGCTGACTTGTTGGTGAAAAATCTTCAGCTTCAACTTCAGCCCCTGATGAAAATGATGTTTCAAAATGGGGTAGTTCTAATGACTAAGGAATATGTATTCTTGGAGGATTTGAAGGGCGAAAGATAGATCCTGAAGAAGAATCTGATATGGCTATAATCTCATCAACAAAGGTTGGCCTTCCCAGTGCATGAATCCTTCCACCACATCCTCTGGCACCTATAGGGTTAGTAGTTCTGGGGATACATCCTCTTGTTCCTCGATTCATGCAGACTACTCATTCCTAAGAAAATAAAACTAATGTGCTTACAAGAATCTATAATTATCTTCCCCAGCAACGACGCCAAAATGTTGTGCACTTTAATTGTCTAAATAAATAGATAATTAAGGTGTTCAATATGAATTGTCAAACCCAGGGAAGTTTTGTTGTTGCAAGATAATTGTGCACAGTCTATGATAGATTATGAAAGAAAACACTAATCAAATTGCAGTAAGGTAAATTAATACTAAAAGAAACTGAATTGAAAAGTTGAACACTAACACAAGCTGGAGTTCTAATCTACTGTTGTAGAATTGAAGTCACACTTGCATAATTGAAATCTAATTTCCAGGAGTAGGATTTGATGAGTGTATAAGCATCCTAGATTATCTAATCTATTCTAATTTTCTATATTACTCTTGGAGAAGGAAGTTTTGTGCTAATTGCTGAAAGGAAGTCTACTTAATTGCAGAAAGGGAATTCACACTTCTATTTACTTTTGCTTGAAAACAAAGATTTAATCTAATGCAGAAAATGAATTAACTTTCAAATCAATTCTCTAGTAGTATTCAACAATTGATTCTAACTCTCATGAGACAAACTGATGCGCATTAATAGAAAGGAACTGATCTGTAACAACAAATGTATTCTAGAAATGCATAAACAGATAAATCACACAACTGTAAATAATCAAAGCAGTTGATCTAAAATTCACAACAAAGGGGGGTCTATGAGGAAGGTGGGCCCTTTCCTTCTCACTGAATCCACTTGAAAATACTATAGTAGGTTAGAGAAACTCAAATCATTTCTTTATTAAATCACCAAAATGTTCAGATACAAAATGCTTCACTTCACTCTCTATTCCACAACTAATATCTACTTCCTAATGGTTACAAAATATCTGTTATTTAAAGACAGAGACATTCAGTTGAAACAAACTTAGAACAACCTTTAAAATCAGAGATTCTCAAGCTGTTCGTATGATATAAAAGATCTGTTATCATCACAAAATCTGGAAATGATCTTGATCACCAGCGTGAGCCAAAACGTGTAACAACCTTGAGGATCCGTCTTTAGGATACAGATTTGAATGATATACCAGCTTCCAGGATCAGTGGGAATCTATTGCAGCAGTTGTAACAACTTCCAAGAAAGCTGCACAATTGTTGTAGTCATGTAACAACATGCAGAACTGGCGCACAACTATAACAACAAGTGTAACAACAACTATCTTTCTTCAAGACTTGGTTGTTTTTCTTTAATCTACACATTTTGTTCATTAGTTTAACATTCATGGATAAAATATGAGAAACACTACCAATCAAACATGTTAAGTAAATAAGAATACAGAAGAAAGATCAATGATTCATACCTTGGGAAAAAGGTCTTAGAAAACAATATATTAGGCATTTTTGCATGGAAATGATAAGGTTGAATGAGAAAAATATATAGTGAAAAAGGGACATTTCTCGGTCCTAACAACCATTATCCCACTGGAGGCAGTCCTTATGACATGAGTTAGAAAAATAGAAGCAGCTACATCAATAGGTATTCCATCAACAATTCCAGTAAAAGTTTCAGATGCATCTGAGAGATTTGTGAAGTCTATGGAAGACATGTCCATCCAAGGGGAGGATATTGTAAAACTACAATAGGAAGTAAAAAACCTCCAAAATATGAAGTCTATGTTTTAGGCCAGTCACCATGCAAATATGCATAAATATCAAAAGCTTATTCAACAACTACAACAGTTACATAAAGACACTGCCATGGCACAGACCTTATCCCAAGCTAAGGAAAATATCTGGGTGGATATCAAAAAGTATATGGCATAAATCTAGCCATCCATACATATCATCTTTGAACAACATGGATTGGTATAGAAGGCAATATAAGCAATTGGGAAAATCAAATATGAGCTAGGAGAAATACCTACAGAGGCCATTGAACTCATCATATTCCTAAACTCCAAAACAAGCAGGAGTTAGAAGAAATGGAAATTGAAGACAAGACATATACCATCCTTGAGATAAAAAAGGTCCTAACCAAGAAAGAATTAATGTTGTAGGTAGAAGATAAGGCCCAAGTGATGGAAATTGGGGTGAAGATATTTTTCAGTAAGATTGAAATACTACATAAGAAAGGTCTTCCTGGACTATTAGTACTCAATGACAAGCTAATCACTCTGTTAGATCACAAACAAAAAATCAGTGCAGTGGCAAAAGAAAACTCCAAGTTTGCAGGGATACATGGAAGCATTACTGGTAAAGCTTTCCTAGAGGCACTATAGTTGTGTTGGCATGTTTATAGGCAGGTGTGCTTGCCATTGATGGCAAGATCAGAGTATGCAGTGAAGGCAAAACAAGGACAATGTAAGTTCAGAAGAGAAAGTGCAGAGGTGCATGCAGAGTGCAAGAGTGTGCTTATTCATTTAATGGCAAATAGGCAAGCAAGGAAGCTCAGCGGCGCAAGGATAATGGCATGGAAAGATTAGAGGAGTAAACTCCATTTCAGAGTTTCAGATACTGGAAGATTGAGAAGTCAAGAGTTGAGACTCTCCAACACAAGAGTCCCGAAGTCGCGAAATGCGAAACCCCGAAATCTTGAAATAGGCACATCTACCAGAGTTTTAGATATCGGGAGATGGAGGAGTCAAGAGTCAAGACTCTTCATCACAGGAGTCCCGAAGTCACGAAACCCGAAGTTGCGAAATAAAAAATCACGAAATATCAAAGAATCCATTTTGGAGTTTCGAATACCAGGAGTTGGAGGAGTCAAGAGTCAAGACTCTTCATCACAGGAGTCCCAAAGTCACGAAACTCGAAGTCATGAAATGTCAAAGACTCCATACCAGAGGTTCAGATACTGGGAGTTGGAGATATCAAGGACTCTCACGATAGGAAGCCTGAAGTTGCAAAGTGCAGAAAACTGAAATAGGCACACCAACAAAGAGTTTCATAGACTGGGAAATAATTCCATTTCGGAGTTCCGGATACCGGGAGTTGAAGTGTCAAAACACTTCACCACAGAAGTGTCGAAATGATGAATCGTTGAAATGCGAAACGATGAAATACTGGACCATTGATCTGACTCCATTTAGGAGTTCCATATACTGGGAGTTGAAGTGTCAAAACACTTCACCATAGGAGTGCCGAAATGCCGAAACGCGAAATTGCGAAATGTAGTTTCCAATAAGGATGTGGTCACAACTAGTGGTCACATCTACAGAAGATGGAGGAAAGATCTAGTGAAACCAAGCTCCATTTCAGGTATCATGATTGGGAGTGTCGAGACACTTGATCACACGAATGCCGAATTGCCAAATGTCGAATTGCTAAAATGGTGAAATGTCTATGTAGCCGGTGGTCACCGCTAGTGGTCACGCAAGTGGAAGGAGCTAGCATAGCTAGGCTCCATTTCAAGGTTCATACTGTAACTGCTAGAAACCACTAATGGTTTCTTCCAGAGGAGTGGAAGAGACTTCTGTGTAATTGGCAGAGGAGTGGAAGAGTCTCAAGGAATCTTCCAATGGGATGAAGACTGGTCATAGAGGCGATTGACAATTGGAAGGGCGTTGAAGCCTGTAACTGCAACAAAGAGGTTGAGCTCGACTGTAAGAGAGAATACGAAGAGTCTCGACTGCTGGAGAGGTGAAGGAATCTTGGCATAACACCCAATGATGATAGATGCATGAGTTCAACTGCCAGAGAAGCTGAAGAGTTGCTATGATGATTAGGCAGAGAACTCGACATGGACAGAGCATGAAAAATCATGGGAGACATAATGCAAAAGAAGCACAAAAACTATAAGTATGCAGAACAAAGAAGAGAAAGGCTGCTATTGTGGAGAGAATTTAAGGTGTGTAGAAGGAGGAGTTTGCAGCAACTGAAATATAGAGAAGAGGAATGGTGCATTGATTGGATATGGCACACAGAGCATAAATGACAAGAGGCACAGAAAGCTCAAGGATGGGTGCAGCAAGATAGTGATATAGTGAAGAAAGGCTAAGGTGATCCTGTAGATAAAAACAGAAGATCAGAAAGGAAAAGAAGATGCGGACAGAGAGACACTGATATAGGTGAGCAGAGCAGCATATCAGAACAGTGATAAGCCTGGTAAGCCAATGATCAATATTGTATCACTCTAATAAATTTATATATATAGCAAAATTTATAATTCAAGGTGGAAGGGAGGTGCTAGGGAGGAATGCTATCCTCAAAGGTTCAAGTGGG
>JASDQU010503271.1:30802-49903 GCA_032191745.1 Picea mariana
CAAAGGTTGCAACAGGATTCCAGTGCATCATATACATTTACACGGAAAAATGATTCAGTATGGTACAAAGATCGCTTATATTTATGTAAGAACTCCCAACTCAAACAAAAGGTACTATTGGAATTGCACACATCTCCAGTAGGAGGGCACTCGGGATTTTTGAAAACCTACCATAGAGTCAAGAAGGATTTTTTTTGGGATGGCCTTAAAATTGATGTTCAAAGGTTTGTGGTAGAATGTTTGGTTTGACAACAAAATAAGGTGAAAACAATTAAGACCCCAGGTCTTTTACAACCATTATCCATCCCAAGTCAGTGTTGGGAGGAGGTTTCCATGGATTTCATCATAGGGTTACCAAAGTCTGAAGGAAAGAGTGTAATCATGGTGATTATTGATAAACTGACCAAGTACACACACTTTTGTGCACTCTCTCATCCCTTCAAAGCTAGTACAGTTTCCACCGCATTCATGGAGACAGTTCAAAAGCTACATGGCAGCCCAAAGATTATTGTAAGTGACATAGATCCCATCTTCACTAGACAATTTTGGACAGAATTATTTTCTTGTTTGGGTACTCAATTGGCTCATAGCTCATCCTATCATCCTCAATCTGATGGAAAAAACCGAGATAGTGAAAAAATGTCTGGAAGGCTACCTTTGTTTCTTTGTTTCTGATAAACAAACACAATGGTTAAAATGGTTACCCTTGGCAGAATGGTGGTATAACACTTCCTTTCATACTGCAACAAAAATGACACCATTTATGGAACTTTATGGATACCACCCTCCTCCCATCACTTCTTCTCTAAAATAAAAATCTAAGGTTCAAGCAGTGGAAGATCACATCGAGAATCAACAACAAGTTCTCCAAATCTTAAACGACAACCTGACCATGGCACATAATCGCATGAAACAACAAGAAGATCAACATCATAGTGAAAAAAGTTTTGAAGTAGAGGATTGGGTGTTTTTAAGACTACAACCATACAAACAGATGTCCCTCAAGCAAGCCAAGAAGGATAATAAATTATTATGAAAGTACTATGGCCCTTATAAGGTGTTGCAAATGATTGGTACTATGGAATACAAATTGGAGCTACCTGCATCTTCACGAGTACACCCAATTTTCCATGTTTCATGCTTAAAGAAGGTTATAGGCGACAAGATCCTAGTTCAAACTATATTTCCAGAACTTGACGAGGAAGGAAAAATCATATTGAAGCCTAAAGCCATCACTGACACAAGAATTCACCAGCTAAGGAATATATCCATTTCAGAGTATCTCATTAAATGGAGGAAACTATCGGCTGAAGATTCAACTTGGGAAGATGAGTCTTTTATATAGAAGCATCCAGAGTTACTCAAGTGTTGTGGACAACACTTGTCTCAAGGGGAGGGGCATGTTAAGCCCTAATATTGGCTCATTACCCCTTAATTGGGGCATATTATATTAGTAATGTTATTTTATTTATGTCGACTTTAGGCCATTAGTTGTAATTATACCTCCTAGTCTCCTATATATACCAATGAGACATTTTCATTTTGAATCATATTGTACTTGAAAATTTAAGTGGGGTAAAAGGAGGTTTCCCCCTTGAAGAGGCTTATTATCTGAAATTATCTCTTTTTCAAGGCGTTGAGTACTTTTTCTGAGATTTTTCTATGCTATATTGATATTTGGTTCTTAACAGAAGTTTAAGGTAGGATTACCAGATCCCTATACTTTTCTTTTTATGTACAATTTTGGGGTAATGTCGAGATAGTTATTAAAAGTAGGAGACTTTAGATGGTTAGTTCTGCCTGTACTTTAGAACCTTGGTGTAGTCTGTAGGGGGTTTTCTCACTTACATCAATGAGGGCCCAGGTGAGGTTTCTATAGTTGCTCGTGGATTACTAGGATCCAGATAGTGAGAGCTTCAACCTCGATGTGCAACCATTGAGGATTGAAGTCGAGGATATATATTTCTTGACTGGGTTGTCGCGTCGGAGTGAGGTGGTGAACCTCAAATCCCAGGGAGTTGGGAGCACTATGAAGATAGAATAATACATAGACGCTCACTATATAGCAGGGACCAACAAGGTTGGGAGTCAACTCCACATCCGAGCGATAAACAATATCAACCTCAATATTTTTGTCCAAGCCATTCCTTCTGAATCGTTGTAGAAAAAACGTTATATCGAAAATGCCAAGGTGTCTCAGATGTAGCAGTGAAACTCAAAGACCTTGAGCTATGATACCATATGTTAGGAACCAAATATTAATATAGCATAGAAAAACCTTAGAATAAGTACTCAACACCTTAAAAAAGAGATAAATTCAGATAATAAGCCTCTTCGAGGGGGAAACCTCCTTATGCCCACACAAATGTACAAATACCTGATGATTCCAAATGAAAATGTCTCCTTTGTATATATAGGAGACTAGGAGGTATAATTAAAACTAATGGACTAAAGCCGACATAAATAAAATAACATTACTAATGTAATATGCCTCAATTAAGGGGTAATGAGCCACTATTTAGGGCTTAACAAAATATGAATCTGATCTTCATCTTTAATAAAGAACCCATATCCCAATGGAAAATTAAGCGTTCTTTCAGCCAACTATTACAAACAAACAAACAAATTCGGACTGTCATAACTAGCCTAACATCTAAAAAATTAAAATAAATCTAAATCTTATAGAGAGATCTCTCTCTAAAGCTGGCAGGGCTAGATCCCAGCTTCAAAAGTGGTTTTGATAGTTACCTCTGTCAATTTATTCTACCCTTCCACAACCTATGGAAATTACAAAGTGATAACAAGGAGAAGAGGTTTTTGAGTTAAGTATTCCCCCTTCCTTTGCTTACACCCAATATTCAATGTGGACCTCTTTTGGTCATATTTTTCACCACTACTGAACACATTGAAAGTGGTAGAGCTGTTTACACCTACATGTCTCAACCTTGACTACATGGAATAGGAAATAATTGATCAAAACATGGAGATACAGGTTAATGGAACCCACAAACAAAATATCCAACTCTATCGGGTTGTCAAAGTAGTGCAACTAATGCACCAAGGAAAGGGGCTCACCAAGTGTCAATTTCAACAGAATTTTCCCAATTTGATGGGGGCACTCAAGGAAATGGAGACCATTGATTCCTAAGAGGGGAGGATGGATCTAGGTGGACATCAGTGGCTACCCACCTATCCCATTGGCTCAAAATACTGTCTTCATCTTGGTAGTTTTTCTATGGTTTTTTTGGGTGCTAAACTTTTGGGGCCGTTTTGAGACCTTAGATCACATTTTTTGGCATGAGAACACCTAGCATGTGGTTGATGGTAAATGCTCGGTTGAACAAAATATGTACTCCTTAGCTAGACCTTTTCGATAGGGTATCAGGCATCCCAAATGGAAATCATATGAAAAATTTACGTCGTTGGGAATTTGATGTATGAACTAACCCCATCGGGGCCCACAAACCTTTTGGTGTTTCATATCACGGGGTTAGATTTTTGGATGCTTAGAGTTTTCTAATTTATTTTTTATGTTAAAATGGAATTTGTAGCCTCATTATAATCATCTTCTAGTGAATGTGCATAGCTGTCACATCTCTTATAAGAGATAAGATACCACCATTATAGCGAGTTCATTTGACTCTGTATTTTCTTGTACAGTCTTTGCATATTTCATTATTTAATAGAAATTGGTTATTACTGTATCTATGTGTTTCTGTCCTATTTGTGTGTTTCATTTCATTCCCTCTTAAATCTGTATCAATGGTATCATAGTGGTATTCTCTTTATGTTTTTATCTTTGCATGTCCCCAATGAGGTTAGTGTATAATGCATTGGGACTCAAAATAGTCGAGCCTTTGGAAGACCATCCTTGAAGATCCTGATGGACACCCATGTCAAAGAAAAAGAGAGACAAGGGAGCAAGAGATACTATTAAGTTGTTGGTCGTGGAATCCCTTGCACAACAAAGGAATGTGATGATGGATAATTTTTTCCAAATCCTTCGATGACTGCTGACAAAAACAAATGCATCTTCTTCAAGTAACCACTTTGGAGGCACATCCCCCTTCAAGGTACATGTTAATTTTGATATTCCCATATTTAGAGGTTATGTAGATGCAGATTCTTTGGAGAAGTGTTTAAATATACTAGAAGGTTATTTCCTTGTCCACAATTTTTCCAGTAGGGAAAATATCACCTTTGTGCTCCTTAAGGTTGTCCCTCATGTAAAACATTGGTCAGAGAATTACTATGACAAAAAATCCAAAAAGGAGTCTGTAATATTTGGGGTCAATCCCATATGTGACTATTTTATGAATGTCGTGAAGGAACAATATCACCATGTTGGAAAATACAACAACCAGTACATATGATGGACCACATTGCATCAGGAGAGGGACTAAATAGTGCCAGAGTTCAAAAATACCTTCCATAATTTGCACATCAAGCTCGATATCAAAGTCTTCGAGAAATATTTGGTTATAAAATATCATGGGGGTCTTCAAAGGTACATACAAATAGAAATGGAGTTTCTATACATGTCATCACTGGGAGCGTCTTATCACTGGGAGCGACTTATCGATATGTTGTCAAAATCGAGTAAAATTTTAATCTAAGGAATAAGAAGTGGTTTGGATCTACAAATGCATCATAATAGAAGCTAGAAAAATGAATCCCCAACATTAAAAAAGGGAAAAAATGTATTCCATCATATAGTCCTTCCTCCAATGGAATCATTACATTCTAGGGAAGAAGACAATCATCCATACATATCAAAATCCTCTATAGTTTGATAAATACAAGGAAAATTACAGAATGAATGCCATCAAAAGTGGTCCACATACTTGCATTAGTTTCACCCCGACATTAAGTATAAGAAAGAAAGAATTAATCATATCGCTCGATGCCTCAATTGACTTCTAGTTCCTACACTAACCACTGTGCTCGTCTCTTGCAGGCACGAGAGATCCTAGTGGTCCCAACTCTATGAAATCGATCTTGAATTCAATATGAACTACTAGATGTTGGGAATAGGAACTGTTAGCGCTAGAATTTGACTCTTGATAGCTAAAGATTCAAGCCTAACACACCTTGATTTAATTGGTTTTAGGAAAAAATAGACAGTGGTAGGATCAACATGAAGGCAATGAGATGACTGCAAATCAACATATGTCCATTGGGCATGGAGTCCATTAAAAACAAATAACCCTGTCTCAACATTCTATGGGAAACAAGTCAAGCTAACAAAACTTAGATCAACTCCAAGGCTATAGAGAAATGGAATGAGAAAATGAAGAAAACAAATCTTCAAGTTAATGAAAAACCACCCTGATCCTTGATACACTTACAGGGAAGAATACTCAACATTATTTGGATATAAAATATCATGGGGGTCTACATAGGTACATCCAAATATAAATGGAGTTTCTATACATCTCATCACTAGGAGCAACTTATCGATATGTTTTCAAAATCGAGCAAAATTTTAAGCTAAGAAATAAGAAGTGGTTTGGATCTGCAAATGCATCACAATAGAAGCTGGGTAAAGGCATCCCCAACATAAAAAACAAAGGAAAAAAATGTATTCCATCATATAGTCCTTCCTCCAATGGAAGCATTACATTCTAGGGAAGAAGACAATCATCCATACAAATCACAAGCCTCTACAGTTCGTATAAATACAAGGAAAATTGTAGAATTAATTCCATCAAAAGTGGTCCACATACTTGCACTAGTTTCACCTCGACATTAAGTATAAGAAAGAAAGCATTAATCATGTCATTCGATGCCTCAATCGAATTCTATTTCCTACACTAACCACCACGCTCGTCTCTTGTGGGCATGAGAGATCCTAGTCTTCCCAACTCTATGAAATCTATCCTAACTTCAATACAACCTACTAGATGTTGGGAATATGCACCGTTAGCACTAGAAGTTGACTCTTGACTGCTAAAGAGTCAAGCCTAACACACCTTGATTTAATTGGTTTTAGGAAAACTTAGAGAGTGGTAGGATCAACATGAAGGCAATGATATGACTAAAAATCAACAGATAGCCATTGGGCATGGATTCCATTAAAAAACAATAACCCTGTCTCAACATTCTATGGCTAGCAGGTCAAGCTAACAAAACTTATATCAGCTCCAAGGCTATAGAGAAATGGAATGAGGAAATGAAGAAAACAAAACTGCAAGTTAATAAAAAACCACCCTGATCCTTGATACACTTACATGGAAGAATACTCAACATTCATAAACCCTTTCTAACTATGAATATAAGTCCCAAATGTGGCCGGTGGAGAAAAATAAATTATATCCTATAATACAGTCTTCTTGGCACCAAATTTCATACATATATCCTATAACAACAAAACACATTTAAGAATATGAAAAGTGAAGAAATCATGAACCGAGGATAGGGAAAAAACAAACCGATCATAAACTTTGTTAGCAGTTGAAATCCTTACATAGAAGTCTTGCATAATGTTTTTCAAAATATTACATAGGTTTTTCATCCTCTGTAACTCTTTCCCAGTCCCTTGGACCAAATCCTCTTTCCTCCTAACTTAGCCATCATAAAATTTATATCATCTTACAATATTCGAGATATTGCAAATTTTTAGGAATGAATTCAATCCATCATCCCAAGAATAGTAAACAAACCCTATCTAATACATAAAATCAGGAACTAGGGAAACGAGTGCTCTCGATTCTGAAATTGATCCATTGTTGACTACTGATCTCCTGGATAGATTTGTGGATCTCCCTTAATTTTGTTCACTTGAAATATAGAATAAATATTTGATGCTAATTGATATTTAACAAAAATTTTCTAGGTACTTGTCATCTCATCTACTACCTGTCAACCATGTTCTCAAAATGATTTATTCTCCAACTACTTCTTTGAACACAGACTTGATGCCTAAAAAACTCTGAAACCAGTTCCATTTGGATTTATTTGACTTAATAGGGTTTCTTGAAGATGTGGATCTATTTTCCATCTTCTGCCAACATTTTTCGAATCTGGAAACTCCTTACCTCTATGTGCTCAACTTTCCTCTAATTAGCTACCTTCAAATATTGAATTGATATTTTTCTCATTCTATGCCATTTTTCTTCCAACAAATCTTCTAAAACATCTAGAGATGGTCTCTAATGGTTTCTGTTAAGAGCCTTGAAAGAACTATAATTCATTTAATATACTCTTTGTGAACACCATATGTGGATATTAAAATTAAATTAAATTTTATAAAACATGAGAGAATTTGCCAAAGTATTTTAGACAACAATCATTTGTGAGTGTAATGGCTAAGGAACATGCTCTGCAACCTTGGTATGCTTGAAAAGCGCATGGTAGGTGTTATCACATGAAGTTTTCATGGGTCAATTTTTTCCCCTTAAGTTTTAATTTTTCATCCTTTAGTCTTTTTAGGTTTGTATTTTGATCTTCTCCTTATGGTTTTCTTAGGATAACTTAAATAAATTAAAGGTTGGAACTTGGCTCACATTTTGACCCACACCTATGGTTTATACCCTTGGTTCATTTTATGGTTTACACCCTTGACTCATCATTTGATTTGACAGCTAGCACTACCATCCCCATGACACCACAAGCCTGGCAGGTCACTCCATCCATTCATACACTTGAACCTCTACACTTTGGCCCTTTACCTGTTAGGGAGTCAAATCAAATATTTTCAAGTACGTTGCCAACTCACTAGTTGTTTTCATAGCACATATTTGATGCACTCTCCCTCTTTACCATCATTTGCGATTTTGAAGTTGATGTCATGGATTTTCATTGTTTTCAACATCCCTCTCTTCAAAAGGAATAATCATGATTTGGTCATTAATGAATTCTAACTATTTATCAAAATTTGAAATTCTTCTCCTAGCATGGCACTACAAAAACTACTAGTCTAGACAACACTACTAATTATGCTACAGACCAACTAATCGAGGTGAATTGGAGGCTGGGGTGGTTTCAAACAACTTCATGGTTTCAGAAGATCATCAATAGTCAAACTTCGGTGTCCAAGTACCTCTTGAGCCATCCAAGCTTTGTTGAAGATCACTTAAGGTTCTATTTTATCTTTTCGTAGCACTTGACACTGCCAACTGTGGTTTCCTCCACCTACCAGCCCCTTACCTTTTATGTCACATATTTCTTATCCATCTTCATACTATCAACTTCCTCCACTAAAATTGAATCATTTTATATCAAATCTATTGTGCCTATTTATTCTCTTGGCTCTTGCTGTCCATTCTATGCTATAGAAACTGCTACAAAACTACGTTACTGATCCACTGTTCTAGCACTACAAATTTATTGTCAACGCAATGTCATCATTTATGCTCAAATATCCAAAATTGGCCCTTTTCCTTCACAGTTTCATCCTATAGTTTCATCTCAAAGTCTATTTGCAATGAAACGTTTAGGAGCCTTTACCTTTAGAATGATGATGACCTTGTATGGTGGCTCTATGTTAGCCTAAAACTTGACACTGCAACCTCCTTACATATCATTTCTCAAAAAATATTTTCTCCTTTTCTAAGCCATCAAACAGATCTCTTACTAGTTCAGAAGTCAATTGGAGGAAATCCCTAAAAGCCTAAAGACTTTGTCCTTTGTGTGGTTTCCTATACCTCTCATAACATTACAACGTTTGACCTCCTGCTTCTATCAATGGATACACCTCAACAAAATAAATCTCACAAGGGTGGGAGGGTATTAAGGATTGAGCACTCTGACATGCACCTATTTGATGATGAACCTATGTGTTGAAACAAATTGTAAATTTTTTATCTTTAAAGACTAAAATTTTCCTTTTTTGGGTTTCGACTTTTCATAAAGCATAACCTTCACTATCATTTCCAAAACACCGGTACCGAAATTCCGACAAACTTTATTCTTTAAATAATAAAAGGCAAAAAACCAAAAATGTTATAAAAGGTCCTGACACACTTTCTATAAAGTTATTTTTTAAATCGCGATAATTTAAAACCTAGAGGAGTTGTATTTTTCTTTTTTAAATCATTCGGGATTCAAGTCTACTTAACACCATACGTTTTCCATACTTTTTGAATCAAGAAATCCCAATCCCCGATTTCCCGAAAGTTTTAATGTTAGTATTAATCCTGATTAATTAATGCACTAACACGAAAGTTAGGGCTGAATCTAAATGTCATCGCGATTTCGCCTTTCGGGAAATTGGGGTTCAACAATAACATACCTCTTGTCAGCATGATCCCTGAAATCCTGAAACGCGAAATCCCAACTCATACTCTGTGTTTAGACCAAATTAACCATGTCTTGGAAGTTAGTCTTTAATCCTGATCAATTAATCTACAAATTCAAAAAATAAGGCCTAACTTAATCTCATTGTGATTTCGTAGTTTTGGGAATTGGGGTTTATCGATGACATACCTCATGTATCCACGATCCTCAAAATCCAAAAATGTGAAATCTCGAACCATAATCATATTTTAAAACCAAACTAACTCTGTTCTAAAAACACGATTAACAGTAATTAAGTTGCTTTAGTATTTTCTCATTTTCGGTGCCGTTAAATGAAATTTTACAAATTTTGAATCTGGGATTTCCGGAATATGGCCACACTGATAATGGATAATTGATGATTTATGTAACACTAATGCGTATCTGAGAATTATTCACTGCATTTAAGGTATTGAGTTCTTGACAGCTGCATCATTACCTTTTCCATTAAATGAGTTAAACGAGAGTTAAAGGCCTGTGTTTCACAACTTGTGCTTGTTCTATCTGCTAAAGGTGTTTTGCATTCATCTAAGATCATACGCTTATTTCCTATGATAGGTTTTCCTTCTAACACAAAGCTATGGTGCCAAAGAAAGCACAGAAGAAGAGTGAAGATACAGAGAATATGCGCAACCCAGAAGGATATATCATCTCCGACACTATGCCACATGCCATTGACTCAATTAAATCCTGGAGGCAAATCTATGAATTCCTGGATTGCGAAATAAGAAATTCTCTAGCTGATTCCGAGAACCAGTTTCGAGATATAGTGGAATCAGAGCTTCATAAGATAGCAACACATCCTTGACTCATGGAATACAACGATATGATAAACTGGGCCTTGGAGAAAGTTGATATCCTGACGAGAAGCATTTACAATGATCAAGCGGTCATTGTCAGCTCATTCAGGCCAGAGAATATACAAGTAATGTATAAAATCTTGCCAAATCCTAAGTACATTTATAATGCTGAATTCATAGATGAGTTTCAAAGGAAAGAATGTACCGAGGCCGACCAAACATATCCAGATCATATTAAAGGATGGTGGAGATGTCCATCAAAATTTAGGGCAGATTCAATGGAATTTATGCCACGACATCTTTGAACGAATACATGGTCTATGTAGCCATTATGTTGTGTAGACTCTTCGGGAAAAAGGATCCCTACCATTTTCCTGCAGATTGGGTGCCCCTTCTGGAAGAAGCATCAGAAGGATACACTTTTAATTGGAGCAAGATTTTGTTTGATAACCTAGCTCAGGAGGTTTCAAACTACGGAGTTGGAAGATCTAAAGGTGAGCCAGTGGCCTTTTACATGTCGGCATACATCATGGACACAATCTTCTTTGTGACTTCATTTCCCCAGATGAATTGGAGTTGGAACATACCCTGCCCCGAACCCATTCACGAATATCACTCTGTGTTATTGGAAGAAAATGCTAAGGACACGTTTTACGAAAATTTTCATTTTATAGTAATTCCAATGCATAATTTTTTTTATGGATGTGAACCCCCTCACATTTTTGAGATAGTCACAAAAAACCTCAAAGAAATAGATGACTGGTTCATGGACAAAAAATTCTCTTACATTAGGGCTTATGGCTGTTCTATCCCTCCTCATGCACTTCCTAAATTTCTACCGGATAGATTGGTGTGTAGAGAGGTAGCCCACTAGATAGTAAAAGGCGACATTGGATTAGAGATAAAGGTAGCTCATAAGAAGTCTTGGCCAACTTTCCTTGTACATATCAGGAAATTTTCATTGCAGAATATAGGCGATTCTAAAGTGGAAGAAGAAGCACTGGAAGAGTTTAAACTGGTAAATATTGAACATAAAAAGCATGACCCTTATCAACTGGTGAACAAACATTTGATGCAATGCAATATGAAGGCTTGTGAACATGAAAAGTCTATTTTTGATGATATTTTTAAAGAGGTTAAAACCTATGAGGAAGTACTGAATAGGGTACAGGGCTTATCACCCAACTTACAGGATGGTTTCATGTCCTTCCAAAGTCACACGAGAAGTTGTTTGCCAAAGATTTTGCAGGGTGAATCCACAACCTCCCCTCCAGAGTAGGAAGGGCCTCCCCCAGGTTTTGAAATAGAATTATAAGATACAACAACTGCAAAGAAAAAAATGAAGGATATCAAAATGATTTCACAAGAAACAGAAGTTCCTCAGACAGAGGAAGTAGAATCAAGGAAAGACAAAGAGCTGGAAATATCCCCAAAAATCCCCGAAATTTTTCCCAAGAAGGTAGGAGGGACATCATCAATAGATATTGGAAGTCCCATTACTTATTTGACCCCTTTGCAGTCTACATATGGTAACCCCCAAATGGATTTCCTTTATATTAGTGATCTTGAACCTATCTCTAAGGATGAGATTCCTTCTTCTGATTACTTTTTCAGTAAAAAGAGGAAGGCTATTCTGAAAAAAGAAATGCATCCAAGAGGAGATAGGATGGTAAAAAAACACAATATTATCATAGATGGACATAAACTTCAAGAAGGGGAATTCGCTACAGAGATAGTAGGCACAATGGGGGCTCTAGCATCGACAAATTTGTATTCTGTGGGTAATTTGACAACTATGTTGCAACAAAAAGATCAGATGATGGATTAGTTACAAAACCAATTGAAGGAGACTGAAAGAAGTATCAGTAGGGAAATAGAAAAAGGTCTAGAACGAGCCAGATGCAATGACATTCGAGAATTTCAAAAACTAAAAGCAAGATTAGATGAAGCCAACCTGAAGATACAGGTCAGCCAAACACAGATCCTACAACAAGAAGAAATGAATGGACAATTACAAACCAAGATTAATTCCATTCAAAATCAAGTGATAGAGATGGACACTGTCCAAGCCCAGGCATTGGAAATACATGAAAAAATAGAAAAGGAGCAACAAGGATTGATCTCTAAGCTGGAAACTATTTAGAGTTACTTTCAGGATACAAGCAAATCATTGGAGAATATTCTCCTAAAAGAAAGAGAGACAAAAGTAGCCAGAACCACTTTCCAAAAGGCAGTGACCCTTTCAACAAATAAGGAGATCGGAAAGACTCACAAGTTATCTATTGCAGAACAGATCAAAGGGGATATAATGCTCAAGGTTTGGGAGGAAATCATCGCCGAAAAAAAAAGAATAACCAAAGAGGTTAACGATGATTGCCAAGAAATCTTTGATCTTCTAGATAAGGCTTCATTAAACATTGGAAAAGACAACTGTCCTGGGTTATTAGGAGAAATTAATATTGTTAAACATCAGTTAAGATTCAAGGAGGATCTAGAAGAAATTCAGCCAGAGATCTCACAGATAAAGGTAATTGATGTTACACATATTAATAAGTGGATGGTGAGGCAAAATTTAAAGTTACAAGCTATTGAGTTTACAGGAAAGATAGTTGAAGACTGTCTACCAGGACTAAAGAGAAAATTCTTCCTATTTGAAGAAAAAGATATTCCAGAGGCTCCTAGAGTGTTGTTACACCTCTTGGGAAAATGTATTGATTATCTCAAAGAAGAAGAAGCAACTTCATCAACAAAGAAGTAAAGTATTATTTTGAATATTTTGTCATCGAAACTAATCAAAGAAAATGAAAATAGAAATACAAACGGTTCAGTATTACATGTTCATGTAACTGTTAGTCTTCAGAATTTAGTTAATTACCAACAGAAAAAAGGTTGGGTGGTAATGTATAAATATAATTTCACAAGACTGAGAAAGGGATTTTTGTTTTTTGGGAGCCGATTGTATTAGAAGTTTTCCGATTTACTGTAATATAAATGATGCAGAAGAGATTCCGAATTCTGTCAACTTGAAGCTATGTGTTCCTTTACTCTATTTTAAATATCTTTCAACATCTTTCCTTTCATGTCTTTCTAATGAATGACTAGCTTTAGTTTACTTCAAACTTCTATCGTGGTTTGAATTTATTTAATTATCTAATTATTTACAGTTTTTCCTCTGTAATTGCTATTAGCAGTTTCAAGACCCGAAGGTCATTTGGATGGTTATATCTTATAGTTCATTAGAAATCTTGTTTTTCTCTCTTTCTTCTATTATGATATGAGATTCTTTCATGATTAAAGCCTCATATTTTCTGACACATTACTTTTGTTATTTTACTATTATCAAATTGTCTCAAGTACAGGAAACAACCTCTACTATTATTGTGTTATTTTTTTGAGTTCCAAAACTCCTCTTCTTTTTCATCCTTCAAAACTGAAGCGACAAATTTTAAAACATTTTATAATTAATTAAAATTTTACCCCTCATGACTGTCCCAAATAATAGACAGCCCAACATAGAACCTAGTCTGCAAGATCAAACTAGCATTGCTTTAAACTTATTTAATACCATTATGCAAACAACAACTACTCGGGTCAAATTAGAATGCTCATGGGTAGTTATTGAGAGATACATCAACATCCAAGAGCAATGGGAAGCTAGACAGAGACAATTGAGAAACCAACTCTGATTTACCTTTCACATTTGATTCTTACCCCCTTAATTCTCTTTATCTTTTTGGATGCGTTGATGGTATACTTTACATCCTTAAAGTATAAACTCAGGAACAACAACTTCTGGGCACCGCTGTCGGGGACAAAGAAACGAAACTTTTCCCTAGGAAGAACGACATTGACACTTTCTTTCTTTGATAGTGAACAAAGAGAGAAAAACCTTCTAAGTCTACCTTCATCTTTCACTTGGTGACTCCACGATAATTAAATTGGATTTTAGCCAAAAAAACACCAGAAAGAACCCGAATGACAAGCAGACCTCGCCAGTCTCTAATTCGGAAAAGATTTTAAAGTCCCGAAGATTTCTTAGACAAATCATTTCACCCATACATATTATTTTTCAGCCTAACGTTACACAGTTGAAACGTAGGGAAACACTTGAGAGATCTGTCTCGCTTCCTTCTGCAAATGATACGCCCTCTTTTCTTGAAGTATATACCCCAAACTTCTGTGAGCCTTCTCCTCGCACACTCCAAGTTTCAGCCTCAAATCCATTAATGGCTGCACACGGAGGTGCAGGAGCTGGGGGTGGCACCCTAAGAGGACTAGAAGGTAGCCAAGCACCACCTCCTGGAATATTTGCTAAATTAGCCGCTAGATATGCCCCCCTTATCCTACCAGTTCCCCTACATGATCTTCTCGAAAATTACATGAAAAGTCTTCCCAAATTTACGGGGGAAGGAGATTTAACCGCTCAAGAACATATGAATTTCTTTGACCAATTTTCCGACATCCTTGGAATCGAACACGAAGATGTCTATTCTAGACTCCTTGTTCAAACTTTCGAAGGACAGGTGAGGACCTAGTTCCGAGCCTTGGCAGCAAGATCTCTAAGATCTTATGAAGAAATTGAAAACGCTTTTATCAGACAATGGGGGGAAAGGAGAGACCACCTCTATTACCTAACCAAATTTGGAGCCCTTAGAAAGAAAAACTTAGAATCAGTCCTCGATTTTACTCAAAGGTTCAACAAGTTGTATAATAAAATCCCGGTCGAAGTCAAACCTTCTCAATCCGCAGCAAAGGTGACTTTCGCTGGAGCTTTTGATCCTGATTTCACTCTATTATTGAGAGAAAGGAGATCACCAGATCTCACGAGAATGAAAGATGATGCCTTAGAAATCCAATCCAACATGATGACATCAGGAAAATTAAAAGCAAAAATAGAAACCAGGAACAAAGAAATTAGGAAATTCAAAGATCAAGGTGGATCCTTAGGATCAGGGAAATCCTTGGGAGATAAGATAGATGAGATGGCTAGGGTGATTAGATAACTTTTAAATAAGATCTCAAAAATGGAACTAGATAAATCGAAAAGAGATAATTTTCCTAGGAAGGATTTTAGAAGGAATCTTGATCCTCAGGCCCCTCAGAAAACAATTACGAATGAGGATCAAAAAAATCCCAACCCTGTTTAAAAGTGAAAATTTCATTAGGGAGGAAGACCTAGAAGTTTTTGAAGAGTTAGATGATGATATAAATAATCTTGGTGACGATAATAAATCACCCTATTTATCAAGACAAGATTACGAAAAATCCCTAAATAAAGAAATTAGATCAGAAGAAGAGGTTGGTAACGACACTCCTGAATATCTGACCTATCAGGGTATCGCAGATGATATTATAGCCGAACTTCATGAGAAATATAATTTAAGACCTAGGAACAAGAATCTTCCAACCGCCCCAACAAAAAAGATTTGTCCTCGGGGTGAAATTCATGAAGCGACTCCAAAGGTTACTAAGAAATAGACTCCAAAAACCCACATTGCTGATACGCAACCTGACAAGCCGAAGTCAATAGAAACAACCCCCGCGAAAACGCAGGTCCCTGTGAGTGAAAACAAATCTACACCACAAAGAAAAGCTGAAAATAAAGGAATGGAGGCCCCAAACATAGAGAGTGACAAGTTGCTAGGAAATTTTAGTCTGGAAAATGAAATAAACAAAATCAAAATCCCTATCCCACTTGTCGAATTGGTTAAAAATCCCATATACAGAAAACAAATTGCCAAGATGATTAGTTTTTCTGAAGACGAGAGCCAAGACGATGTGATCAACTTAGAATATGATAAGCCGAACATAGTTTTTGGCCCACATTTCGAAGGCACCAGAGACACTATTGCCCCATTCTATATCACTTTAACCTTGTTTGACCACCTATTGCATAACTGTATGCTAGATTCTGGAGCATCTCACAATGTAATTCCTAAAGCCATTATGGATAAATTGGGTCTCGAAATCACTATGCCTTATGGATATTTATACTCATTTGATTCAAGAAAGGTCAAATGCATAGGTATGATTAAAGACTTGGTGGTAAACCTGGCACAAATACACACAAAAATCATTCTTATGGACGTAGTGGTCGCTGATATCCCTCCAAAATATGGTCTGCTGTTATCAAGGTCATGGGGCACCAAGATTAGGGGAGCTCTCCAACTTGACATGACGTATGCTATGATTCCTATTTTTGGAGGACAATATACGTGCTTATACAGAGAAACTAGATTGGCTTTCACGGTAAGCAACCCACAAAACCCAAATAATCACCCTGTATATATAGCTGATCAAGATTTAGGTAATTGTATTTTATCCATCGATGACGATATTGATTTAGATATAGATGAACGTTGTACAAAAGAAAAAACAAAAAAAGAAAAAAATAAAAAAAAGATGTATATAGTACTAGTGTATGGAAGATGTTTTTTGACGGTGCTTCATCCTACCTTGGAGCTAGAGCAGGGGCACTCCTTGTGGCTCCTGATGATCAATTTGTGATCCCCTTTTCCTATAGGCTATAGTGGAATGTAAAAATAATGTATGCGAGTATGAAGCCTTAGTATTAGGATTAGAAGCCGCTAGGAGAATGAAAATAAGAAACCTTGAAGTTTTTGGTGATGCTGAGCTAATCATAAAACAAGTAAACTGACAGTATTAGGCCAAACATCCTAGGTTGAGGTCCTATAGGAATTGCGTCTAGGATCTGATCAAAAATTTCTTCTCCTCTATGAATTTTCATTTCGTTCTGAGGACTGAAAACCAACAGGCTGATGTGTTAGCTAAAGCAGCCTCAACAATCACACCTCCCACTGCTTTTAAACTAAAATACCACATACAAATGAGACACCAACCTTCTATACCAAATAATATATAGCATTGGCAAGTTTTTGAGGATGATGAACAGCTTCGCAAATTTTTAGAATCAATAGATGAGTTTGCTGAAACACATACTGATCAAGAAAAGCAAAATGATCCTATTTGGATCATGCAAGAAGGGGAATACCCTCAATACTTTCACGATAAGATCACGAATCACCGAATGCTTATTCTAAAAAATAACTAGATTCCCAAAAGACCGATTCCCTTGGAAAGGTTATTTAATCAAGATGATATCCCTTTAAAATCCACTCTACAGCCTCAGCCTGAAGAGGTTGAGGACTATGACATAGGTATTGAAGAAAACCCTTGGTTGGTGAAACTATCCAAATATCTGTCCCCAGAAAATAAAAGTAAATACGCGGAGTTGCTTAGAAAGTACAAGGACATTTTTACTTGGTCATATGAAGAGCTAAGAACTTATGACACCACTGTGATTGAACATAAGATACCCCTGAAGCCCAATGTCAAACCCTTTAGACAAAGACTCAGACAAATCAATCCTATTTTATTGCCTGTGATCGAAAAGGAAGTCATAAATCTCATGGATGCAAAAATAACTGTACCACTGAGATACTCTGATTGGGTAGAAAACCTGGTCCAGGTTAGAAAGAAAAACAGGGAAATTAGACTATGTGTATATTTTAGAAACCTGAATAAGTCCTCCCTCAAAGACAACTACCCCCTACCCAAAATGGATCACATTTTAGAAAAATTTGTTGGGGCAAATAGGATGTCGATGATCGACAGGTTTTCCGGGTACAATCAAATTTGCATCAATGAACATGATAAAGAGAAAACAACTTTCACCACCCCTTGGGGGACATTTATGTATGACAAGATGCCTTTTGGTTTAATGAATGCAGGTACTACTTTCCAGTGCGCTATGGATATTGCTTTCATTGGCGAAAGGGACAAATTTGTGGTTATCTATCTTGACGATCTAACTGTTTTTTCTAAATCTAATGAAGATCGCCTAATACATCTCAAGCAGACATTTGAGAAATGTCATAAGTTCCGTTTATCTTTAAATCCCAAAAAGTCTCACTTTGTTATGCAAGAAGGTAAACTCTTGGGCCATATTGTGTCTCGAGATTGAGTTAAAATTGATCCTAAAAGAGTTGAATCTATAGACACAATAAATATTCCTAGAAATGTAAAAGAGATTCAATCATTCTTAGGAAAAACAATTTTTTTGAGGAGACTAATCCCAAATTTTGCTGAAATCGTGAGATTGATCACAGATATGCTGAAGAAAAACAACGAAGTGAAATGTACAGCAGAAGACAAATCACCTTTTGCACACATCAAGAAGGTGATAAGCAAGGAACCCGTACTGGAAAGCCATGATTATTTAAAAGACTTCCATATTTTCTCATTCGCCTCCGAACACACACTCATTGTGGTACTTCTCCAGAAAAATGAAGAAGGTTTCGAACAACCGATAGCCTTTTTTAGCAAGAGTCTTAGAGACGTTGAACTCAGATATGATATAATGGAAAAACAAGCATATGCTATGGTGAAGGCATTAAAGGATTTCAAAACCTACGTATTGCATTCTAAGGTAATTGCGTACGTACCCACTAGCTCTGTAAAAGACATTTTGGGTCAGTCCGACAGTGATGACAAAAGAGGACGGTGGCTTGCCAAAATTCAAGAATTCAACCTGGAGATAAAACCAACGAGACTAGTAAAGGGACAAGGTTTGGATAAACTCTTAGCTGAATCAAATTTCAGAGCTCTCGGTATAAATGGCCTACACAGATGCGAAGAGGGTTTGGACATGAACGAGCTTGATGAGAAAACAAGCGCAATCAAAATCGAAGAGAATTTTACCTCATCAGATTGGTACAAAAACATAGTGTCCTACCTGCTGACCTTAAAATTCCCAAGCGACTTATCTCCATCCAAAGCCAGAATGCTGAAACTGCATGTGGTCAAGTACTGTATTTCCGAAAGTCAATTGTATTGGAAGGACCCACTTGGCTTCCTGCTGGTTTGTTTAGTCGAGTCAGAAACAGAGAGGTTCATAAGTGAATTTCACGAACGAGTGTGTGGGGGACATCACGCTTGGAGGGCGACAACTTATAACATCCCAAGGTTAGGGTATTATTGGCCAAAATTTTTCTAAGACGTCAAT
>JASDQU010503271.1:58978-82645 GCA_032191745.1 Picea mariana
ATAAAAAATGTGACATGCCGAAAAGGATTCAAACCAATGTTTGATTCGACCTCTAAAAGTAAAAGCGAACAGTCTGCATAAAACTCCTAAATCTGAGATGTCATGTTTGATGCATTTGCACCAAAACTTGTTAAGGTGGTCTTTACCAGATATATTGCCTTCACCATCAAAGGTGAGTTTGGACAAGCGAAAGAATGTCTCATTGGGGACATCGGGTAATGAGAAGTTGAAAGCATGTTCCAACACAGTGATTTGGGGAGCCATGGGGGAAATTGAATACATTTCAAATACAGGCTCCTACAAGGTCGTCTTGTCAGTCGACCCTCCTTCTAGCGCCATTTGTTGGCGGGTGAAATTGACGGTCCGTCAACTGGAAGAGTGGATCCGGTCTGGGGTTTTCTAAATAACCCAAGCTGTTTGGTATGAACCACCCTGACGGGTTTAGTGGCTCCGTTAGCCGATCTAAGTCCTAAGGAAACAAAAGAAAACTACTCTAAATTAACTAATCTAAATGACAAACAAAATAACAATTAAAACAAACTAAATCTAAACTACTAATATATACAATTTATTAACTTAAATCATACAACTATAATTCTACAAATTTAAATGTTTGGTGATTAACAGAATCAACTTTAATTACAAATATACAATTATTTACAAATTACATATTTAAATTAAAACCTGCAAAATGGATTTGTAATCTGTCCTAAGACAACGAAACTATTATTTTTGGATTTTTATAATTTTATGAAAAAGAAATAGAATAAAACTAACTAAACTAAGCAACTAAAATAATAACCTTATCTATAAATCTAAACTAATATATATATCTAACTAAACTACTGATATGACACTAATAAACTAACTATTAAACACTAAATAACAAACTGACCTGAAGTAACGCTTCAGGTTTGTCCTGTGTATGATGGTTGATTCAGCTGTTCGGAGGGAGTAAACCCGCACCGGATTATCCACGAGCTTCTCGTAAACAAGAAGCGGCTGTTCTTTTCTTATATTAATAACAGGACAAACAAGACATAAAAATAACAACAATCTTATGATTTATAGATCATCACAATAAGATAAATCTGTATGCAACAATTTATACGAAACAATTCAATTAACGAAAAAGGTAAATCTGTATTCATTAAATGAATTAAAGTGACTGTTGTATTTTCAAGTAGGAGATATCAGATACAGATAACATGTAAATTAAATCATATCAACATGCAATGAATTATGATAGCTAAAGTAGTCTATAATTAATTGCAAACTGATATGCAAAACCTGAAACAAAAGTTTGATATTTCGAAAGCGAAAGCCGTTACAAGACACCAACTTTCGTCTCAGTCTGAATCATAAATCCATAGTCTGGTTCTCTCCACAGTGATGATGATTGTTATTACAAAAAATAACAAGTATTTAAAAACCTCCCACAGGGTAAAACATCCTTGTGGGAATTATCAAAATAGTTTACACAAATCTGGGAAAATATCCCAAGTTTCTGACTCAAGCTAACAACCTAAAACAAAACCAAATCCAAAATATCTCCTAAATTGTCATAGCATGCCCAATAGCTCATGGTAAATTCATATGCACCTGAAAGAGGAAAAAAATAGACAAGATTAGAGGATATTTTGTAGATAAAATTGATAAAAAATTAATTTCTAAGACTAGCTACAAAATCTTGTGATTCTATAGCTGGTCTAAATTTAGCACAGAATCATTTTAAAATCAATTCAAATCCTAAAGAATTGTATTCAAACTATTAAACAAATATCTAATTGCTATTTGAAAACCAAATGAATCATTTAAATCAAAATTGTCATGCTAATTTGAGAGCAGACAATATAATGATCAATCGAATGATTACAGAGATAGATGTACTCTGTTCCATGTGTTATCACAAATTCGGGTAAGCAGAATCATATTGGATAACTCAACAGCAATGAAATCGTTTTCATAACCAATTGAAATCAACACCAACCGTTTCTGTTGCTTCAGCTATCAACAAAATCATTTTAAAATCCAAAACTAACAGAGCTGTTTTTTTGGTTTAATAGATTTCATTGTATTTATCAGACCAATCACTAATATGGATGCATTGCATACGTACAGGATTATACCATTTCAAGCATAAGGAATCGTTTGAAAATCCAACCATAAGAAATAAATTGAACTAAGTCAGAGCCGAGAGAATCTAAAAATAACAAAATCGTATCAATCCAATACACAGTTGTGTTCTGATTTTAGCACATAAATCTCCTGTACAGGTCAGATGCAATCAAAATCCAAAACGAAAATAGAACAAAATCATTCTCTAAACGAAAAACAAGATTCAATCGACTACATTAATTCAAATCAACAGAATTATTCTAAAGCGAACCAAACCAAAATCAAAACCAATCAATCGCTTCTACTAATCAGAGAACAATAGAATCTCATTGACTAAATCATAGCTATAATTGGTTTTAGGAAAACAGATAGATGCAAATGAAATCTCTCATGCTAATTCAAATAGAAAAAATGAAATCACTTCTGGTAACTGGAAGTAAACAAAATTGTTTTTTTAATCTACTCAAGAAGACAGAACTAATCGATTGTGCTAGTCAAAACCAAATCATCCAAAATTGATGTGGAAAAACCATACCTGGGCAGTAAGACAATGCTTCGATCATGATAATTTCGAATTGACAAAAGTTGTTGCTGCCTCAACATCTTAAAGAGAACAGAGACTGCTTGATAAATCTTTGGATTGATCAAGGGTTTCGACAAGAGTTTGAGGCACAAGGCTAGACGGGCAGAAGGCGTTCTGAAGCACAGGTCTAGAGAAGTGATAAGCATTCTGGCAAATGCATACGGATCCAAAACGTACCTTACAGCCATAGAGAGGATCTAAAAAACATGACCTGAAAAACACGAGCTATATCTATGTAACAACTCGATTTCTAAGGAAACGGCCCGCAATGAAGGTAAAGGGGCTAAATTCGGTTCTGGGTTTTCAAAGGTTTGATCTAATTCAAAACCGTTTGCCCAGAATCGCTCACGCAAAAACGTGACTCTGGGGGCAATTACGGGGGCAGTCTTACACAGTCTTCTCTGGAAATAATGAAACCAAAACTGAATCTGAACACCATGGGGTTTAAATTCACCCTACAGGAGCCAGGAGAGAACACACAGTGGACAGGGGTTTGGGTAGGGTCAACGCATGGTCGAATAACTCACATGCTTACCCGAAAACTAACAGAGGTAACCCGATATAGGGGGAAGGCATTAATGCCAAAGTGTGCGAGGGTGATGGAGTTAGCTCATCCCATGCAAAACAGTCATTTCCCATAATTACAACTGCCGGCACATATAACTATTCAAATATTACTGTTGCATATATTAAAAACCATGCTATTTAAACAATTAATGAAACATATGGTAATTCGACCAAACATTTGCGCAAGCAAAGTTTTAGCATAGTTTTAAAACCAAAGTAATGATTCGAAATCAACACCAAGGGTTTGATCAAATCAAATATGTGTTGCATGACACGATTTATAGCAAGGGTCTAACCACAACGCAATGTATTTTCATGAAAACAATGTGTAAAAAAAATCGATCAAAGACTATAGAAATCAATGCATCAATGATTGAATCACAACCCTTAACAATTCATCACAATCTCATAAAAATGGAAATCATATTAACAACAAAAATGCCAAATAAATAAAGAATCTTGGAGTCTTGCCAATTGTATAACGATAAGTAAATTGGAAACGCAATGAGCATAGAGACAAGAGTAATCATAACAATTCTTTATGACTTCGAAATCAAAATTTTCACGCTTCCAGTCGTGAAAACAAGAACAAAGGTAAGTGTGCGAATAGCGCGAACATAATGGTGTTATTTTATTTCGAAGATTGTGATGAAAATCAAGGTTCGCAAAACACTGGTGTAGGCAGCTTGTAAGGACAGTATAAAAATGTGGATTGGCTACCAACATCTGGTTACTAGCCTTTTCGAAACTGGATCTACATCCCAAGTCCAGACAGGGCTCCCCAATTAAAAACATGAAATTTACTTCGTTTGATGCAAGCCAAAAGACGCAAGATCTGTTGGATTTCATAGGGTTGTTTTGATCATCTTAAAGAAGACTTAAATTCAGTAACGAGAAGGAGAGGATCATGAATGGGATTGAAGATGAGTTTACAACACATGGGAGTTTTGAAAAACTTTTCAGACGTAAGACGAGATTTTTTTTTTCCCTCTATATCCCTTTCCTAAGTAAATTCCACAGAAATAAGCCTTTGACTCCATTAAACCAATAAAGGCACTAAGTCTACTCGTTCTCCTCGTCCCACAAGGAGACGAGGTTCCCAGTTGGAGCCTATGTTGAAACAAATTGTAAATTTTTTATCTTTAAAGACTAAAATTTTCCTTTTTTGGGTTTCAGCTTTTCATAAAGCACAACCTTCACTATCATTTCCAAAAGATCGGTACCGAAATCCCGACAAACTTTATTCTTTAAATAATAAAAGGCAAAAAACCAAAAAATTTATAAAAGGTCCTGACGCGCTTTCTATAAAGTTATTTTTTAAATCGCGATAATTTAAAACCTAGAGGAGTTGTATTTTTCTTTTTTAAATCATTCAGGATTCGGGTCTACTTAACACCATACGTTTTCCATACTTTTTGAATCACGAAATCCCGATCCCCAATTTCCCGAAAGTTTTAATGTTAGTATTAATCCCGATTAATTAATGCACTAACATGAAAGTTAGGGATGAATCTAAATGTCATCGCGATTTCGCCTTTCGGGAAATCGAGGTTCAACAATAACATACCTCTTGTCAACATGATCCCCGAAATCCCGAAACGTGAAATCCCAACTCATACTCTGTGTTTAGACCAAATTAACCCTGTCTTGGAAGTTAGTCTTTAATCCTGATTAATTAATCTACAAATTCAAAAAATAAGGCCTAACTTAATCTCATCGTGATTTCGCAGTTTCAGGAATCGGGGTTTATCGATGACATACCTCATGTATCCACGATCCTCGAAATCCTGAAATGCGAAATCTCGAACCATAATCAGCTTTTAAAACCGGACTAACTCTGTTCTAAAAATACGATTAACGGTAATTAAGTTGCTTTAGTATTTTCTCATTTTCGGTGCCGTTAAATGAAATTTTACAAATTTGAATCTAGGATTGCCGGAATACGACCACACTGATAACGGATAATTGATGATTTATGTAACACTAATTCGTATCTGAGAATTATTTACTGCATTTAAGGTATTGAGTTCTTGACAGCTGCATCAATACCTTTTCCATTAAATGAGTTAAAAGAGAGTTAAAGGCCTATGTTTCGTAACTTGTGATTGTTCTGTCTTCTAAAGGTGTTTCTCATTCAGCTAAGCTCATAAGCTTATTTCCTGTGATAGGTTTTCCTTCTAACACAGAGCTATGGTGCCAAAGAAAGCACAGAAGAAGAGTGAATATATAGAGCGGATGCGCAACCCAGAAGGATATATCATCTCCGACACTACGCCACACACCATTGACTCAATTAAATCCCAGAGGCAAATCTATGAATTCCTGGATTGCAAAACAAGAAATTCTCCAGCTGATTCTGAGAACCACTTTCGGGATATAGCAGAATGAAAGATTCATAAGATATCAACACGTCCTCGACTCATGGCATACAACGATATGATAAACTGGGCCTTGGAGAAAGTTGATATCCCGATGAGAAGAATTTACAACGATCAAGCGGTCGTTGTCAGCTCATTCAGGCCAGAGCATATACAAGTAATGTATAAACTCTCACCAAATCCTAAGTACATTTATAATGCTAAATTCATAGCTGAGTTTCAAAGGAAAGAATGTACCGAGGCCGACCAAACATATCCAGATCATATTAAAGGATGGTGGAGATGTCCATCGAAATTTAGGGCAGATTCCAATGGAATTTATGCCACAACATCTTTGAACGAATACATGGTCTATGTAGCCATTATGATGTGTAGACTCTTTGGGAAAAAGAATCCCTGCCATTTTCCTGTAGATTGGGTGCCCCTTCTGGAAGAAGCATTAGAAGGATACACTTTTAACTGGAGCAAGATTTTGTCTGATAAACTAGCTCAGGAGGTTTCAAACTACAGAGTTGCAAGATCTAAAGGTCAGCCAGTGGCCTTTTACATGTCGACGTACATCATGGACACAATCTTCTTTGTGACTCCATTTCCCCTGATGAATTGGAGCTGGAACATAACCTACCCTGAACCCATTCACGAATATCACTCTGTGCTATGGGAAGAAAATACTAAGGATGCGTTTTACGAAATTTGTCATTTTATAGTAATTCCAATGCATAATTTTTTTTTATGGATGTGAACCCCCTCGTATTTCTGAGACAGTCATAGAAAACATCAAAGAAATAGCTGACTGGTTCATTGACGAAAATTTCTCTTACATTAGGGTTTATGGATGTTCTATCCCTCATGCACTTCCTAAATTTCTACCAAACAGATTGGTGTGTAGAGAGGTAGCCCACCATATAATAAAAGGTGGTATTAGATTAGAGATAAAGGCAACTCAGAAGAATTCCTGGCCAACTTTCCCTGTACATATCAGGAAATTTTCATTGTAGAATCTAGGCCATTCTAAAGTGGAAGCAGAAGCACTGGAAGAGTTTAAACTGGTAAATATTGAACATAAAAAGAATGACCCTTATCAACTGGTGAACAAACATTTGATGCAATGAAATATGAAGGCTTATGCACATGAAAAGTTTATTTTTGATTATATTTTTAAAGAGGTTAAAACCTATGAGGAAGTACTGAACAGGGTACAGGGCTTATCACCCAACTTACAGGCTAGTTTCATGTCCTTCCAAAGTCACATGCAAAGTTGTTTGCCAAATATTTTGCAGGGTGAATCCACAACCTTTCCTCCAGAGCAGGAAGGCCCTCCCCCAGGTTTTGAAGTAGAATTACAGGATACAACAACTGCAAAGAAAACAATGAAGGACATCGAAATGCTTTCACAAGAAACATAAATTCCTCAGACAGAGGAACCAGAATCAAGGAAAGACAAAGAGCTGGAAATATCCCCCAAAATCCCCAAAATTTTCCCAAGAAGGTAGGAGGGACAACATCAACAGAGATTGGAATTCCCATTACTTCTTTGACCCCTTTGCAGTCTACATATGGTAACCCCCAAATGGATTTCCTTTATATTAGTGATCTCGAACCTATCTCTAAGGATGAGATTCCTTCCTCTAATTACTTTTCCAGTAAAAAGAGGAAGGCTATTTTGAAACAAGAAATGCATCCAAGAGGAGATAGGATGCTAAAAAAACACAAGATTATCATAGATGGACAGAAACTTCAAGAACAAGAATTCGCTACAGAGATAGCAGGCACAATGGGGGCTCTAGCATCGACAAATTTGTATTCTGTGGGTAATTTGACAACTATGTTGCAGCAGAAAGATCAGATGATGGCTCAGTTACAAAACCAATTGAAGGAGACTGAAATAAGTATTAGTAGGGAAATAGACAAACGTCTAGAATGAGCTAGATGCAATGACATTCAAGAAATTCAAAAACTAAAAGAAAGCTTAGATGAAGCCAACTTGAAGATATAGGTTAGCCAAACACAGATCCTACAACAAGAAGAAATGAATGGACAATTACAAAGCAAGATTAATTCCATTCAAAATCAAGTGATAGAGATGGACACTTTCCAAGCCCAGGCATTGGAAATACATGCAAAAATATAAAAGGAGCAACATGGATTGATCTCTAAGCTAGAAACTATTCAGACTTGCTTTTAGGAGACAAGCAAATCATTGGAGAATATTCTCCTAAAAGAAAGAGAGACAAAAGTAGCCAGAACCACTTTCCAAAAGGCAGTGACCCTTTCAACAAAAGAGGATATTGGAAAGACTCACAAGTTATCTATTGCAGAGCAGATCAAAGGGGATATAATTCTCAAGGTTTTGGAGGCAATCATCGCCGAAAACAAAAGAATAACCAAAGAGGTTAACGATGATTGCCAAGCAATTTTCGATCTTCTAGATAAAGCTTCATTAAACATTGGAAAAGACAACTGTCCTAGGTTATTAGGAGAAATTAATATTGTTAAACATTAGTTAATATTCAAGGAGGATCTGGAAGAAATTCAGACAGAGATCTCACAGATAAAGGTAATTGATGTTACACAGATTAATAAGTGGATGGTGAGGCCAAATTTAAAGTTACAAGCTATTGAGTTTACAGGAAAGATATTTGAAGACCGTCTACTAGGACTACAGAGAAAATTCTTCCTATTTGAAGCAAAATATATTCCAGAGGCTCCTAGAGTGTTGGTACACCTCTTGGGAAAATGTATTGATTATCTCAAAGAAGAAGAAGCAGCTTCATCAACAAAGAAGTAAAGTATTATTTTGAAGATTTCATCATCGAAATTAATCAAAGAAAATGAAAATAGAAATACAAACAGTTCAGTATTACACGTTCATGTAACTGTTAGTCTTCGAGAGTTAGTTAATTACCAACATAAAAAAGGTTGGGTGGTAATGTATAAATATAATTTCACAAGACTGAGAAAGGGCTTTTTGTTTTTTGGGAGCCAATTGTATTAGAATTTTTCCAATTTACTGTAATATAAATGATGCAGAAGAGATTCTGAATTCTGTCAACTTGAAGCTATGTGTTCCTTTACTTTGTTTTAAATATCTTTCAACATCTTTCCTTTCATGTCTTTCTAATGAATTATTTGCTTTAGTTTACTTCAAACTTCTATCGTGGCTTAAATTTATTTAATTATCTAATTATTTATAGTTTTTCCTCTGTGATTGCTATCAACAGTTTCAATAGTTGTAGGTCATTTGAATGGTTATATATTATAGTTCATTAGAAATCTTGTTTTTCTCTCTTTCTTTTGTTATGATATGAGATTCTTTCATGATTAAAGCCTCATATTTTCCGACACATTAATTTTGTTATTTTACTATTATCAAATTGTCTCAAGTACAGGAAACAACCTCTACTGTTATTGTGTTATTATTTTGAGTTCCAAAACTCCTCTTCTTTTTCATCCTTCAAAACTGAAGCGACAAATTTTAAAACATTTTATAATTAATTAAAATTTTACCCCTCATGACTGTCCCAAATAATAGACAGCCCAACATAGAACCTGGTCTGCAAGATCAAACTAGCATTTCTTTGAACTTATTTAATACCATTATGAAAACAACAACTACCCGAGTCAAATTAGAATGCTCATGGGCAGTTATTGAGAGAGACATCAACATCCAAGAGCAATGGGAAGCTAGACAGAGACAATTGAGAAACCAGCTCTGATTTACCTTTCACATTTGATTCTTACCCCCTTAATTCTCTTTATCTTTTTGTATGCCTTGATGGTATACTTTACAACCTTAAAGTATAAACTCAGGAACAACACTATGATCAAGAAGGTCTTCCAAAGGGTTGGTTGCCTATATTTCTGTGAAAATATGCAGAGGGGAAAACCTGATGTAGCCAAGGAATTTGCTTTAAAATTTGTTAGCACTAATACCAAGGTAGGAACCCTTGAGTTGGAGGTATATGAGGCCACCATTACAGAAACCACTGAGATACCCAACACTGGTGAAAGGTGGTTCAAATATATGACTCTCAATGCATCCTTTTCTAAATATTTCCTCCAACTAGATCATCAAAAAGATAATTTGTCCAAGAGAGTGCCTAGGAGCCACTTGGTTGAGGGTTTTGATAAAATGTTGAAAGTTATCTAGAGGTATTTTACATGTGAGGGAAGATTCAACATGATATTTCAGTATCACGTTAGGCTTTTGCTACACTTCATAGGCAATGATTTGATGAAAATACCTTTCTATATGTTTAGAAGTATGGGAAAAATGGCTGATAGGGTTGAATCCAAGTCGAAGGTTGTGGACATTAATGTTTTTCACTTAGGGTTGATCAGGATGCTTGTAATTGAATAATTGAACAAAATAAAACTCACTTGGGAACAATTCATTGTATCTTCTAATCTACAACTATATGTGGCCCCTACTCCTTAATCCAGGGTGCAGATCCATTTGCCAGCTAGTAGTGTTTCTCAAGTAGAAACAAGCAAAAAGAGAAAAGGAAAATACATTTCCCAAGACAAAGAAGTTCCTAAGGAAATTGAATAAGAAGAAAGGGAAGCCCACCAGTCCCCATAAAGAGAATTTTCACTTCAGCCTACACCTAAAATAGAGGAAGTTCCCTCAGTCAAAACTATAGCCAAAAAGGGGAGAAAACTATATTTTCCTTTACCTACTACAACAGTTGAGACAAGAGTTAGGAGGCCTTTCACTAGATCATCAAACCATAAGGAAGATGTTGAAACATAAGTCATAACCAAAGATTATGTCCAAAAGAAGGATAAGGGTAAAGGTAACACTGTTGGGAAACCTATTGAGTTCATGACCAAAGCTCATGTTCAAAAGAAAGACAAAGGTAAGGGTGAAACTATTGAGAATCTTGCTGAATTCATAAACATCAACACTCCCCTTGATAATCCCACCTTCAAGATATTGATCAAACAACTCAGGGATGCTAGAAAGGAAATTTTCCATTTGAAGGAAGAAATATTGGCTGAGAGGAGGAAGATGAAATAAATCATGGATATGTACAATGAGACCCTTGATCTTTATAGGTTTACAACAAGAATATTCTTTCCCCTCCATAAGAAAATTCATACTTTTTACAGGAAGAATAGAAGCTTACAGTCCTAGAAAAAAATTAAAGAGGAGTTGCAACACTTCAAGGATGATCTATCCCAGAGAAATATCATTGTATCAGCCCAAGCTTCAACATAGATACGTGCCCCTGCAACACAGAGAAGTGCGGCTGCCACAAGGAGAAGTGCTAGATTAAGAAGACGAAATGGAGAGGATGAAAAATCCCATTTTTGATGATGATGATCAGTTTTACATCTTAAAGTTTTGAGGGGAATGCCATAATTTCACCTACTAGAAGAATATACAGGCTTATTATCCTTCTAATAATACTTTTTTCATTTTTTAAGGTTCATTGCATGACACAGAAAAAAAAAAACAAATCATTTTGTAGTGCCTGGCGCTACGAAATCAGCCACATAGACATGATTGCAGATTTTCTACCGAAAGCGTTGCAGAATCACCTAGCTAGACATAAATTGGCAGATAACTATGAAAAGTTGTTGTAGAATAGCTTACAGGTGGGCGCTATGAATCTTCTACTGAATTCACTACAGAATCTACTATAGAACAATTTTACATAGGCGAGCGCTATGAAATCTGCTACTAGTTGCACTACGAAAAGATGCTACGAACTGGCTGTTACAGTCTATTAACGCCCTGTAATTTGCCCAAGGCTGCGGAGGTAGTCACAGAGGTAACCTCGAACCACTTGGAGACTTGGATCTATCCCTCCAAGACTCAGAGAGGGATCTCTCTTTCTGAATTAACTTGGTATGGAATAGGATAGATGTTAGGCTAGCTATGAAAGTATGGGGTTGGGGTTTTTGAAATATTTAGATGAGGATGTGGTTGACGAGTTTCTCAGATCACCATTGGGCCATGGGGTCTGTTTATAATATAATGATCAAATCAGATCTAGGGGTAAATGTCTCCATAGGGAAAAATAGTAACAGTTGTTGGATCGAATCAAGTTTGAAGGGTGTCGATTTGAGGAAGAAATGGGGGAGGAAAAAACTGAGCAAATGAGCAGTTAAGAATTCATAAACTGAATTTTAGAAGTAAACATAAAGATTATTGAAAAATTGGACAAAGAGTATGCATGCATAAATTCTTCTCCATTAATCTCTTTCAATAATAAGAAATGAAATTGCTTGAATGATAGCAGAAAGACAACTAAAAAAAAAAAACATACAAGGAACACACCACCAACGCTGCTACACAAGAATCCTGTAAATCATTTTCTCTATTACTGTTTAGTCATGCAAAAAATTACAGACCAAAAACCTCATGGAGTAGCAAGGCCCACAGTCCAGCCAAAAGGGAGAAACTTCACATAGGTCGAACCATGCTTACATCTTTTACATGTGTATATAAAGGTAAAGATACTATCAATCCTCAGAAAATTCGAACTCTACCTCTGCTTTTCTAAAAATAGAAAATAGTTAGAATGATTGACACATGTCACAGATGGTCTCCTAAACATAAGGGTTTATTATAACAGAAAAGACACATGCAAAACTTCTCCAGATTTCTCGAGTGTTGTTTCAGTAGAGTCCTTTTCCATTCGAAAGGAAAACAACACATTGACAGGTGGAGAAATAGCGTTCCCTTTACTGGTCTTCATGATATCTTTAATAAATGTCAAGAAGATGACAAGGCACTTTGAAATCCTGTTGTGATAGATGGACAATATTTACCACGAATTTCAAGAGCCACTTAACCATTTTTCCTTAATACCTACCTCAAAACTTGAAAAGGGTGATGATCTGTATCACTTTAATCTTTATCTTTCGTTTGGCACCGCTTTCACAAAATCTCGACCCCAGAAATTTCGATCTGTGCAAAACATGAACATTCTGTCATCCTTTATGCTTTCGGTAGCTTATAGGTGTAAACCAGCAAAGGGTTAGCCGTCGGAAGGGTAGCTTGCGGCAGCTAACGACGCCTTGAGGAAAACGAATACGCTGCCCCAAATGATGAATTTTCCACCACTGTCCAAAACTGCAAAAAAGACTTTCTTCAACCTACCTACTCCTGAGGGTATTCATTTAGGTTCTCAACAACTTCAGCTAGAGCTCTTAAATTAGAATGTGCTCTCGGCTTAGGATTCTTTAGCCTCAGTTTGATCCTCAAACTTTTAATCACTTTAAGCAATTTACGATTTTCCTTGAGCAATTTCTTGTTCCTCTTCTGTTCCTTGACATGCATTTTAGCTAATCTTTCAAAACAATCCCTTACCTCATCTAAAGTGTTTCTTATAGTCTGGTTTTGGGATTTGATGACCCTCTCAAGTATCTTCATCTCTAATATTTCTTCTTGGAGTTCTTCAACTTTTGATGGTTTGCTGACCTTGCTGTGCCTGTTGGTTGATGTTTCAGGAATCTCCAAGTCTGGGACCTCTGATGGAAAAGGTGCTTCTCTGAAAGCATCCTATTTAGGAACCTACCTTTCCCCTGGCTCTAAATCCTCCTCTGAATCTGTATAAGGAAAATTCAAAATGTTTTTACCAGAGGCATTCTTTTTCCCTCCTGTATCTTGGCTAAAAATGAGCATCTTCTTGGCTTTCTTGGACTTTGAAGAAGAAGCTAGGCCTTCTATAATTACTGGGGAAATGGCTCTCCTTTTTCTTTTACTGCTCTATGGTGTTGAAAATTTAATGAGTGAAGTCTTCTTCTGGTCCTTGGGCTGGGGTTCTGGTTCAAATTCACCCCAAAAAAGAAGATACTCCCAACTCCTATCCCTCTTCTGTAATTCTTGAAACACTATGAGTTTGATAAGACTGTGATGGGAGAGTCTACTCTGCACCTTGCTAGGTAGGGCCTGGACCTGGTGTGTCATCTTTGTTAGACTTTTGTGAAGGTAGAAGGGCAGATTCAGAGGACACCTACCTGTGAAATGATTCATAAGATTGAAATGGTAGAACATCACTCTACTATATTTGCCTTCACACGTTATGTATACCTGAATGGCTTTGAGCAAACGTTGCCACTTCTCTTCTAAGTAGGATCTAGGGATATCCTTTTTCAAAGTGATACATTTATGTTTGGGTTTGAGATAAGACCTGAACTCAATATCTTTGATAGTGGTCGACTTGAACCATCTTTCACCAGTCCTTGGCATCTCTGTCATCGCTGCAACAACTACTTCATCAACCTGCACTTCAATTGTTCTAACTTTGGCTTTAGCTCCGTCAAAGGTTAATGCGAATGCTTTAGCCATGCCTTGATGAAATCCTTGGAGTTTTTCAAAGAACCTATAACAACCAACGTCTCTGAATGTCTGGCAAACCTCAGGGTGAGATTCCAGATAAGTTATGCCACTGAGCTCCTTCTTGAGGAAATTCCCTCCCTTCTTCATTTGCAATAACAGTTATCAATACCTGCACTACAACAAAATCGGACATGGGAAGATGTAATGGTGTTGATAGGGAATGAATTGAAGTTAGGGTGAGGGAAAATGCGTGATATGGAGGAAAAATATTTGAATGAAAAACCCTTAATAAAGAATGAAAATCCAATCACAGTGATGATTGTGCCATTCAATCAAGAGGAAAAAACCACGTGATGGATCAGGTAAAGACAAATGATGCGAGCTTATGGGGACCGGATCTACTAGATTAGGGTTATTAAATAATCATAACAGACAACAATCACTTGCCCAGATTGTATTATGATTTGATTTCAGATGATTTCAACAACATTTGGGATTATGATGCTATGTACTGATGGCGGTTTGAGAATCCGATGGGACAGCTTGACCGTTAACCACCTCTGTTCTTCTGACAGCTTAAAACACCTCAAACATATCATTTTATCTATCGAAAGAGACAACTTTTGGCAGCTTGGAATACTTTGAGAAAACACCCTTAGCTGCCGCAAGTAAAAATTTAGAGTTTTTCTAATAAAAATACAGGCTCATCACTTTCTTTGGAAAAGAAAGGTCTAAAGCTCCTCTTAAAAAACCTCTAACTCAAAAGAAATCATTTGTCTAATGATCCATGTTGTTTCCTTACTGAACATAACTTGGAAAATTTATGTCAAATAGACAGCAAGACCAGCGAGCCATGAACTTCATTATGACACCCACCAATCATATCTGGACGATCAGGTCTCCTATCATTATAGGATACTAACATAGGCTCCACTTGGGGAAGATATCTCTGAAGGAGGTGTCTAGAACCGCTGATCTCTGGGAACTTGATAATCAATGCCTTATCCATTGGGTTGTTCCCCAATGTGAAAACCCGATTTGCTACAAAATCCCTGGTAGCTGAAAATCTTGAACTGAAATCAAAACTCACTGCAAACTGAAGTCTGGATCACACTTGAACTAAAAAATTGAAAAGCAATCTGAAACTGAAACTAGAAAAATGCTCAAAGTACTGAACTTATTTGCAGCCATCTACCTACCCTAATCTACTTCATAATTTTTCTGAATCAGGTAATACAGAAATGCCAATGAAGCCAGTCAAGTAGCTACAAAAACACATGGACAAATTGACTGCTTGGCGATGAAACCCTAAGTATACCTTGATTATGTGTCCTCATAATATGAAATAGCAGTTGTTGGCATTTTTTGTCCTTATAGAGAAAACATGTTTGAAAACTCAAGCTAACATGAACCTCCATGTAATTCACTATAGGATCAATTAAAACATGATGCATGATATTTGCTTATAGATCTTCAATGACTAGTGGATCAGTTGCATCCTCAAAATCAAACCATGCATCTACAACTTCATCCTTATACTTGAAAACATAATCATCAACAATCTGCAAATCAATAGGTTGTACGATTTCCTCTTGCTTTGGAGAAGGAAGATTTGCCAAGAATTCTTTGAGATCTAGGAAATTATATGACTGAATTTGAGAATCCAAAATTTCAATATCATTTTTGAACTTTTCAATAACTAGCTCAAGAAAACAAATTTTACTTTTAGGGGAAAATTTGCTCGATTCCAAAATATGAAACACAGTTGTTAAAAAGTCTTCGTCAATGTGAAATTTTGCTAACTTACCCCTGAATTCTTCTATGGCTTCACAAGTTATAGGATTTGCCACATACCCTGTCATCTTGAAACATCATTAGGGCTTTGAAATCTGGATTCTTCAGCAGTGAAGTCGCTTGTGAACTTTGAAGCTCGGGATCTCGAACAATGGAGTCGCCAGGTGAATGGTACAGCCTTCCTGTGTTTGGCTTCTGTTCACCATCAGAAGTCAAATCTGAACTTGATATATTTTCTGAAGAACTCGAAAGCTCGGTTCCCCAGTGGAGTCGCCAAAATGTTAATGCCCTGTAATTTGCCCAAGGCTGCGGAGGCAGTCACAGAGGTAACCTCGAACCAATTGGAGTCTTGGATCTATCCCTCCAAGACTTAGAGAGGGATCTCTCTTTCTGAATTAACTTGGTATGGAATAGGACAGATGTTAGGCTAGCTATGAAAGTATGGGGTTGGGGTTTTTGAAATATTTAGATGAGGATGTGGTTGACAAGTTTCTCAGATCACCATTGGGCCATGGGGTCTGTTTATAAGATAATGATCAAATCAGATCTAGGGGTAATGTCTCCACAGGGCAAGATAGTAACAACTGTTGGATCGAATCAAGTTTGAAGGGTGTCAATTTGAGGAAGAAATGGGGAAGGAAAAAACTGAGCAAATGAGCAGTTAAGAATTCATAAACTGAGTTTTAGAAGAAAACATAAAGATTATTGAAAAATTGGACAAAGAGTATGCATGCATAAATTCTTCTCCATTAATCTCTTTCAATAATAAGAAATGAAATTGCTTGAATGATAGCAGAAAGACAACTAAAAAAAAAAACATACAAGGAACACACCACCAACGCTGCTACACAAGAATCCTATAAATCATTTTCTCTATTATTGTTTAGTCATGCAAAAAATTACAGACCAAAAACCTCCTGGAGTAGCAAGGCCTACAGTCCAGCCAAAAGGGAGAAACTTCACACAGGTCGAACCCTGCTTACATCTTTTACATGTGTATATAAAGGTAAAGATACTATCAATCCTCAGAAAATTCGAACTCTACCTTTTCTTTTCTAAAAATAGAAAACAATTACAATGATTGACACATGTCATAGATGGTCTCCTAAACATAAGGGTTGATTATAACAGAAAAGACACATGCAAAACTTCTCCAGATTTCTCGAGTGTTGTTTAAGTAGAGTCCTTTTCCATTCGAAAGGAAAACAACACATTGACAGGTGGAGAAATAGCGTTCCCTTTACTGGTCTTCATGATATCTTCAATAAATGTCAAGAAGATGACAAGGCACTTTGAAATCCTGTTGTGACAGATGGACAATCTTTACCACGAATTTCAAGAGCCACTTAACCATTTTTCCTTAATACCTGCCTCAAAACTTGAAAAGGGTGATGATCTGTATCACTTTAATCTTTATCTTTCGTTTGGCACCCCTTTCAAAAAATCTCGACCCCAGAAATTTTGATCTATGCAAAACATGAACATTCTGTCATCCTTTATGATTTCGGTAGCTTATAGGTGTAAAACAGTAAAGGGTTAACCGTCAGAAGGGTAGCTTGCGGCAGCTAACGACGCCTTGACAAAAACGAATACGCTGCCAGAAATGCTGAATTTTCCACCACTGTCCAAAACTGCAAAAAAGACTTTCTTCAACCTACCTACTCTTGAGGGTCTTCATTTAGGTTCTCAGCATCTTCATCTAGAGCTCTTAAATCAAAATGTTCTCTTGGCTTAGGATTCTTTAGCCTCAGTTTGATCCTCAAACTTTTAATCACTTTAAGCAATTTACGATTTTCCTTGAGCAATTTCTTGTTCCTCTTCTGTTCCTTGACATGCATTTTAGCTAATCTTTCAAAACAATCCCTTACCTCATCTGAAGTGTTGCTTATAGTCTGTTTTTGGGATTTGATGACCCTCTCAAGTATCTTCATCTCTAATATTTCTTCTTAGAGTTCTTCAACTTTTGATGGTTTGTTGACCTTGCTGTGCCTATTGGTTGATGTTTCAGGAATCTCCAAGTCTGGGACCTCTGATGGAAAAGGTGCTTCTCTGAAAGCATCATGTTCAGGAACCTCCCTTTCCCCTGGCTCTAAATCCTCCTCTGAATATGTATAAGGCAGATTCAAAACGTTTTTACCAGAGGCATTATTTTTCCCTCATGTATCTTGGCTAAAAATGAGCATCTTCTTGGCTTTCTTGGACTTTGAAGAAGAAGCTAGGCCTTCTATAATTACTGGGGAAATGGCTCTCCTTTTTATTTTACTACTCTGTGGTGTTGAAAATTTAATGAGTGAAGTCTTCTTCTGGTCCTTGGGATGGGGTTCTGGTTCAAATTCATCCCAAAAAAGAAGATACTCCCAACTCCTATCCCTCTTCTGTAATTCTTGAAACACTATGAGTTTGATAAGACTGTGATGGGAGAGTCTACTCTGCACCTTGCTAGGTTGGGCCTGGACCTGGTGTGTCATCTTTGTTAGACTTTTGTGAAGGTAGAAGGGAAGATTCAGAGGACACCTACCTTTGACATGATTCATAAGATTGAAATGGTAGAACATCACTCTAATATATCTGCCTTCACACATTATGTATACCTGGATGGCTTTGAGCAAACATTGCCACTTCTCTTCTAAGTAGGATCTAGGGATATCCTTTTTCAAAGTGATACATTTGTGTTCGGGTTTGAGATAAGACTTGAACTCAATATCTTTGATAGTGGTCGACTTGAACCATCTTTCACCAGTCCTTGGCATCTCTATCACTGTTGCAACAACTGCTTCATCAACCTGCACTTCAATTGTTCCAACTTTGGCTTTGGCTCTGTCAAAGGTTAATGCGAATGCTTAAGACACACCTTGATGAAATCCTTGGAGTTTTTCATAGAACCTATAACAACCAATGTCTCTGAACATCTGGCAAACCTCAGGGTGAGATTTCAGATAAGTTATGCCACTGAGTTCCTTCCTGAGCAAATTCCCTCCCTTCTTCATTTGCAATAACAGTTATCAATACCTGCACTACAACAAAATCAGACATGGGAAGATGTAATGGCGTTGATAGGGAATGAATTGAAGTTAGGGTGAGGGAAAATGTGTGATATGGAGGAAAAATATTTGAATGAAAAACCCTTAATAAAGAATGAAAATCCAATCACAGTGATGATTGTGCCATTCAATCAAGATGAAAAAACCATGTGATGGATCAGGTAAACACAAATGATGTGAGCTTATGGGGATCAGATCTACTAGATTAGGGTTATTAAATAATCATAACAGACAACAATCACTTTCCCAGATCGTATTATGATTTGATTTCAGATGATTTTGGTAGCATTTGGGATGATGATGCTATGTACCGATGGCAGTTTGAGAATCCGATGGGACAGCTTGACCATTAACTGCCTCTGTGCTTTCGATAGCTTAAAACACCTCAAACATATCGTTTTAGCTATCGAAAGAGACAACTTTCGGCAGCTTGGAATACTTTGAGAAAACGCCCTTAGCTGCTGCAAGTAAAAATTTAGAGTTTTTCTAATAAAATACAGGCTCATCACTTTCTTTGGAAAAGAAAGGTCTAAAGCTCCTCTTAAAAAATCTCTAACTCAAAAGAAATCATTTGTCTAATGATGCATGTTGTTTCCCTACTGAACATAACTTGGAAAATTTATGTCAAATAGACAGCAAGACCAGCAAGCCATGAACTTCATTATGACACCCACCAATCATATCTGGACGATCATGTCTCCTATCATTATAGGATACTAACACAGTCAACATTTTTGAATTCGCTACTTCTTCTTAGCTTTGATGATTTGTAGGGAACCAATGATCGCCAGGTGGCAGATGGATCTTATAACAAAGGCTTAGAGGACACATGGCACTGGTGGAGATTCTCAAGCAACAATAAATCATGTCATTATTATCTTGTTCGAGTTGTTTTCAACATGCTCCATGTTTCTAGCAGTTTGTTAGTTTCACTTGTACATATGTTAGATTAGCATTTTTTGTGTGGATAATCCTAGGATAGAAAGGCCAACTCGCATCTCAAGATGTTTTTTACTATTTATACTATAAATACATCAAGAGAATGTTATGTTGAGTTTCGAATGGTTGAGCAAATCTCTCTATTTTGTAATATTTTGACTAAACAGAGCCATACTCTGGTTTATGTATGATATCTAAGATATTTTGATTAATAGAATTCAACCTATTTTCATTATCTTACTTCTTCTCACTTTGAATTATCATTATTGGATGATCCTTATGAGATGTTATAGCTATGTTATAATGGATGTTTGATTATGATGTTGCTGTAAATGTTTTCAGTGTTTTAAATTTAGTTCAAGAAGTTCTTGTGACTGAGTTTTTCTTCACCTAGCTGCTAGAAGGCTTGATTCTTATAGCAGACCTATCGATCTTCCTCACTAAGTCTTCCATATACTCACATTTATCCTTAAACCACTGACTCAATTTAACAAAAACCTCATTTGCTTATGAATACTAGCCTAGATTTTCTTTGTTGAAACATTGCTATGATGAGTTTTGTCCATTTGACCTTCTATATTTAATCTACATTTACAAACCTATTTGATGGGTATTTGGATTATCCTCTTGAAATATAAGGGTGACTCTCAGTGATAAAATTCTTGGCACCATTGCTGGGGAATGAACAAAAAAAAATATTGATTCTGAACGTGCATTAGAAATTAGTACATTGAAGATTGCAACTTGCACTTGACGACTCCATTTTTTCAGTTGTGGCTCCCAAAAGCAGACACACGATATATACTCTACATCTACCTCTGAAAACACTTGAAGCTGAGTCAGAGAAAATTATCAAGAAAGGAAAATCTTCTCAACAAGGATTTTCAGCTATTGTACCAGGTACTTCTAGTCATTTTCATGATTCTACCTTTAATACTCCAGTAGCTATATCCAATTCTCCTCTTTTACCCTCTGTTGAAGTTTCTAGAAATTTGGATTTTAAATTTTTTCCTGTTGAATAATCCTCTTTTAGTCCCAAAATGAAAGACGAAAGTTTTGAAACCCTTTCCTCTCCTGATATTTTAAGATGGTTTAGACTTGAGAGCTTAGAAGATTTTCCTACCTTGGGTTTTCCTACTCCTCCTCCTATCAAAATTGTTGTGACTAAAGAGGAGGAAACCTCATTTCCCTTGGACCCTATACCATCTTCTTCCAAGACTCGACCTCTTCCTGTGAAAACTGAAATCTCTCCATCCAACATCCATCTTTCTCCTAAAATCAAAGTTGCAGTTGTATCTGTCAAGACTCAATGTCTCACTTGCTTCCCCTAGAGTTCACAATCCAATGGAAGGTTCTAACCTTCCTAGAAATAGGATGGATACCATAGTGGCTGCTAGGTATGACCCTCTTATTTTAACTCAGCTTATGAATTCTCTCCAAGTTAGAGACTACCTTGAGTACATGACCAAGTTCATAGGGGAGGAATACATAACTGCAAAAGAACACCTTGCAGCCTTTCATAGTTATGCATACAATCTTAACATTGAGAATGAAGATTTATGGATGAGGGTTTTTGTACAGAGCCTTGATGGCGAGGCTAGAAAATGGTTTAGGGGTTTGACTCCTGGATCTATTGTTGGAATAAAATCTTTGGATGATGCTTTTCTGAGGCATTGGGGGGATAAAAAGGATTTCCTATATAACATTATAGAATTTGGGCCACTTAAGAGGAAAGAGGGGGAATCTGTTTCAGACTTCTCAAAGAGATTTAATAAAATGTACAAAAACATTCCCACAGAAATAAATCCTACATAAACTTCTTCCGAGATCACCTATGCCAGTGCTTTTGATCCTAAGTTTTTCTTCCTGTTGAGAGAAACAAGATCTACCTCTCTAGCTTATATTCAAGATGTAACCTTGGAAGCAGAATATAACATACTGGAAACTAACAAGCTTAGGGGAAAATATGATAGAGATAGAAGAAAAGGTAGGGATGAAGCTTCAACCTCTGATTCCCATGCTGTCCACCCTCAAGCTGATGAACTAACAAAATTAGTAAAATCACTTTTTGCTGAAATGGAAAAGTTGAAACTTGAAGGAAAGAAGAACTATAGGAACACACATAATGCTGATAATAGAATTTTTTTTATAAGACCAGATAATTCCCCTCATGTCCTCCAAAGAGATCAAATAAATAGGGATAGGGATGATACACAATTCCAAGCCCCTCTCCAAAATAACCTTTTTGCTGATGAAGAAGGAGAGGATGAAGAAACTGATCCATAAATCCATTTTCTTGGTGACACCTCTCCATCCCACCATTTAATCTAATCTGCATATGAGGAGTCTCTCATGGACATCCAATTGAATGGATTGAGAAAAGGGGAAAAAACCAATGACAACCCCAAAAAATACAACCTAAGGTCAAAAACGAAAGAGGGAAAACCTAACACTTCTGATCAACTGATCTAAAATCAGATCCAGAAGCCTGACAGGGCTTGAAAAATGCTCAAAAATGAAAGTGCTCAAAATGCGACGAAACCTATTCCATTGCATCTGTCTCATCCTCCTGATTTCAGTGGTATATTTACTTTGTCAAACGGGCTCCATATGCAAAAGATATCGCGTTCTGATCGGAAGCCCAAATAGGTAAAAAGTCAAAGGTCAACTGGTCAAAAATTCAATGATGATGACATCAGCATGATGACTATGCAGGATATGACGTGGCACTCTCTGGCTGATGGTGATAGGGCAGGTTTGCTGACAGGGCAGACATGTGGCAGGCAATTGGACCAGTCAATGGTTGACAAGTGGAATTTGTCCGTCGAATGGGAAAGTGCCATGTGGCCCAGTCATGGGCAGCCACGTGGCACCCAGTCATCAGTCAAAGTGGCAGGTTTCAAAATTTTTGGGGTCCCTGGGTTTTGAACCCATGACCAACCACTAAGCCTAAGCGCCTTCACAATAGTCCTATAACCAATGCGCCCAAATTATTTCATGTTATTAAAACCCATATTATAAAACTTATTGCATAGTATTATGGTGCATAAAGGAGGGGGCTGGGGGCTAAGCCCCAACCTGTGGTTGTGTAAGTGCATGCGACCTTTTGTTTCGGATTATGGGCTAGCGCTCAGCCTTTTAGGCTGGTGCTTGGCCATATTAAATGCATATGACCTTAAAAGGGGGCGCATGCTTAGAAAAGGGGGCTTATGCCCAATTTTAACTATATTGTAACTACAAAGTGGGTTTATAACTATATTTTGGGTTTTTTATGGTTAATTAACCTATTTTTAATTGATTTTTGGGAGTTATTAGGCATTTTTGGAGCCTAATTTTTAGGGGGAAGTTGGAGATGAGCAACCAACTTCTCAGCTATATAACCAAGGCCTGTTTGAGGCCATGGAGAGAGCATTGAGGGCATTCAGAGAAGAATTATTCTAAGGAGAAGCCAAGCCAAATCCATTTTGAGGCAGATAAGCTTTTGAGGAGGAGACGCTGTTGGACCATTTCTGGGAGCTCCGGACGTCCGTTTTGCATACCGTTTTCTTTGCATGGTTCTAGAGATCTGGAAGAACATGACCAAATCAGTCTTGTAGCCATTTGGCATTGCAGTGACGTACTTTTGATATTTTGAGCAGAAATAAAGAATCCTCCCCCACAGAGAAAAGGCCCGGAGACGTAGGCAAAGTTGTGCCGAACTCCGTTATCAATCTGTGTGTTATGGTTTGTTGTTTATTCTTTCATTTCAGATCTGCAAATGTATATATGGCTGTCATAATTCCTCTTCTTTCCTCATTCTTTTACTAAGTTTCTCAATTGGTTAATTAACGCATGCAAAATTAAAACTCAACCATAAGTCATTAAAAGATCCGGTGGATCAAGTGGTATCAGAGCTAGTTGACGTTTGGATTTGAGTTTTGCATGTTAACCAGGGAAAAGCTACAGTGTGGTGAA
>JASDQU010503271.1:82745-99965 GCA_032191745.1 Picea mariana
CAACACCTCCTTCTTCTCCTTCTGTTTCTTCAAGTTCAAGTTCTAAATCTAGTGGAAAGAAAAATGTTCATAAGAATAAACATGAAATGCCATTGTTAAAACTTGATGTAAAATTTGAGTTGCCCATATATGATGGTGAAGTAAATGCAAAAAAACTTGATAATTGGATCAAGCAGATGGAGGTATATTGCAGTGTGCAACAGATCAAGGATGAGGCCACACAAATCAAGTTGGCATCTTTGAGACTTGCAGGTACAACTCTTATCTGGTGGCAAAACAAGCTGCAAAAAGGAACACAAAATGTGGGTAATGTATTTCCATCATGGAAGGATTTCATTTCTGCACTTAGGAAACAATTCTATCCTTTGGGTTATAAAGAAAAAGCATTAATTGAATGGCAATCTTTAAAACTAAGAAAAGGACAAACAGTGCAGAAATACACTGATGGATTTAGAAAAATGGCATTAATGTTAGACATTCCTTTGCAAGCACAAGAAACCCTTATGAAGTATATAGGAGGTTTGCCTGCGCATATTAGAAACATTGTTTTCATGTTTGGACCCACTAACCTTGATGAGGTTTCTATTCAATCTACGTATATTGAAGCAGGGAAAGCAGGTGTGTCACGGGAATCGTCGTCTTCGAGGAAAGAGGACAAGAGGAAAAGGCTTGGCAATGGCAAGAATGCAAATGCAGTGACAAAGAAGGAAGGAAAGCCCTCTTGCAAGAATTGCAAGAAAGAGGGACATGATGAGGAAAGATGTTGGCAGTTTCATCCCAAGAAGAGGCCAATGTGGTTCAAAGAAAAGAAGGGAATGCAAACAGTGGCAACGACATCAAAACCCACCGACCTGGGATCCAATTCAGGTGATGAGTCAAAGATCTCATTGGTTGGTATGACAGGTAAAAATGGTGAAGATATTGATTGTAGAAATAAGTTGTTTCATATAAGAGTAATCATGTGACACACTAAGGTAGACACATTAATCGACAGTGGATCTCAATATAATCTAATCTCTGAAGAATTGGTTAAACAATTGGGATTAAAAACACAAACTCATCATAAGACTTACACACTTAAATGGGTAAGCAATCATCATCAGATGCACATAACAAAGCAGTGCACAATCAAATTTGCAATTTCATATAAGTATGTGGATGAAGTAACTTGTGATGTTGTGTCGTTAAGAGAATGTGGAATGATCTTAGGTAGTCCGTACTTATATGATCGTAAGGCAATCTTCTACAGGGCAAAGAATCAATATCAATTCACTAAAGCAGGTCATGATTATGTGGTTCATGCTCATCATGCTAAAGCAAATAAAACACTTCAAACAATGGAACAATTAATGAATGTAGTGAAAGCATGCAAGAAACCAATAATTGTTTCAAATGAAGTAATTGATCTTAAGCAAGAACAAGACATGGTTGTTGAACAAAAAATCAATCATAAATTGCTTCAAGATAAGCTCATGTCGTGCAGATACTTCAAGTATATTAGCTCATTTGCAATCGTCTTTTTGATACTATCATTAGCAATGTTTTCTACATGGATGATAGCGGCTTCAGTAAGATGTAACAGGGTTCAAATGGCTAACAATATACTGTCAGTTGTCATGATTGTGTTACACTTGGTGTTGATGAGACAGGTGCACAGGACAGAGTTCAGAGACAGAGAGCAAGCCCGATGGCCTATCCTGGGCTTGTTGACTGGTCAATAACCTTTTGGGGACCAAAAGGTCTTATTGTGGAGAGGTGTGATCCAAAATCAGATCCAGAAGCCTGACAAGGCTTGAAAAATGCTCAAAAATGAAAGTGCTCGGAATGTGATGAAACATGTGCCATTGCGTCTGTCTCGTCTTCCTGATTCCGGCGGTATATTTACTTTGTCAAACGGGCTCCGTATGCGAAATTTATCGCATTCTGATCGGAAGCCCAAACAGGTAAAAAGTCAAAGGTCAACTGATCAAAAGTCAATGCTGATGACATCAGCATGCTGACTGTGCAGGAGATGACGTGGCACTCTCTGGGTGATGGTGATTGGGCAAGTTTGCTGACAGGGCAGACATGTGGCAGGCAATTGGACCAGTCAATGGTTGACAAGTGGCATTTGTCCGTCGAATGGGAAAGTGCCACGTGGCCCAGTCATGGGCAGCCACGTGGCACCCAGTCATCAGTCAAAGTGGCAAGTTTCAAAAGTTTTGGGGTCCCTGGGTTTTGAACCCATGACCAACCACTAAGCCTAAGCGCCTTCACAATAGTCCTATAACCAATGCGCCCAAATTATTTCATGTTATTAAAACCCATATTATAAAACTTATTGCATAGTATTATGGTGCATAAAGGAGGGGGATGGGGGCTAAGCCCCAGCCCATGGTCATGTAAGTGCATGCAACCTTTTGTTTCGGATTATGGGCCAGTGCTCAGCCTTTTAGGCTGGTGCTTGGCCATATTAAATGCATATGACCTTAAAAGGGGGCGCGCACTCAGAAAAGGGGGCTTATGCCCAATTTTAACCATATTATAACTATAAAGTGGGTTTATAACTATATTTTGGGTTTTTTATGGTTAATTAACCTATTTTTAATTGATTTTTGGGAGTTATTGGGCATTTTTGGAGCCTAATTTTTAGGGGGAAGTTGGAGATGAGCAACCAACTTTTCAGCTATATAACCAAGGTCTGTTTGAGGCCATGGAGAGAGCATTGAGGGCATTCAGAGCAGAATTATGCTGAGGAGAAGCCAAGCCAAATCCATTTTGAGGCAGAGAAGCTTTTGAGGAGGAGACGTTGTCGGACCATTTCTGGGAGCTCCGGACGTTCGTTTTGTGTACTGTTTTCTTTGCATGGTTCTAGAGATATGGAAGAACATGACCAGATCAGTCTTGTATCCATTTGGCATTGTAGTGATTTACTTTTGAGCTTTTGAGCAGAAATAAAGAAGCCTACCCCACAGAGAAAAGGCCCGGAGATGTAGGCAAAGTTGTGCCGAACTCCATTACCAATCTGCGTGTTATGGTTTGTTGTTTATTCTTTCATTTCAGATCTTCAAATGTATATATGATTGTCATAATTCCTCTTCTTTCCTCATTATTTCACTAAGTTTCTCAATTGGTTAATTAACGCATGAAAAATTAAAACTCAACCATAAGTCATTAAAAAAGAAAATTCTGCTAAGGCTGTGGCATCTAGAAGCAAAGAAAAAGAGGCACACAACCCTCAAGAAGTGGTTAAGAGCCCTATCCCAAAAATTAAGGAGATTCTAAAATATCCCTCCTCTTTTATCTTTGAAAGTGAGATTCAAAAGATCTGATTAATAATGAGGAATTAAAAAAATATCTTTCCAAGATGCTGCAACCTGAACCTTCCTCTAATTCCATAGACTCAGTCAACCTTTAAGATGAAAAACCAACAGTCATATTGGGACCTTTGGTAGAGGATAGGGATGAATCTTCCCCTCCTTTATACACATCATTAGACATTCATGATAAGGTGTTGCACAACTGCTTGATGGAATCAGGTGCATCTCATAACCTCATGCCTAAAACTATCATGGATGAGATTGGGTTGGAAATTACAAAAAATTATCATGACCTATATTCATTTGATTCTAGGAAAGTGAAGTGTCTTGGGGTAATAAAAGACCTGGTTGTTACCTTGTTACAATTTCCCATGAAAAGTGTGGTCATGGATATTGTGGTGAATGATTTCCCCCCTATGTTTGGTATGCTCTTGTCAAGATCTTGGATCAAAAGACTAGGGGGAAATTTTCAAATGGACCTTTCATATGCCACCATTCCTGTATTTGGGGGAGAACATAAAAGGATTTATAGGGAAGAAAAACTAGCTTATACCATCAGTGATGAAGCCAATCCTACCAACCACCCTATTTTTGAAGTTGATATTTATTTAGAATCCTATATTTTACAACTCATTGATGCTCCTCAATCATCTATTGAAATCATAAAACAACCCATTAACTCTTTTGAAATTCCTCCTCCTAGAACCTCTATTTGGAATATTTTTTTTGATGGAGCATCTTATAAGGAAGGTGCTGGTGCTGGGGTAGTCTTTATTTCCCCTACCCAAGAGATCATATCTTTATCTTACAAGATTGAATTTGAAACTACAAACAATGTGGCAGAATATGAGTCTCTTGTTTTGGGTTTGAGGGCTGCTAAAGACATGAAGATTGAAGAATTAGCAGTGTTTAGAGATGATGAATTAATTGTACATCAAGTAAAAAATATGTATCAAGATAAACACCCCAGGTTAAGGATGTACGTAAATGAAGTTTGAGATCTTGTTGATAATTTCTTCTTGGCCTTTAATATCTCTTTTGTTCCAAGAGAGGAAAACACTATAGTAGATTCCCTGACTGTTTTTGCTAGTAATTTCATAGTTCCTATGCACCCTAATCTCAAATATGATGTGGAAGTTAAGTATAGACCCTCTACTGACGATGTCAAACATTGGAAGGTCTTTGAGAATGATCTTGAGATAAAAATATTACTTGAAACTGTGAAGTATTTTTCCGCCCTACACATTGATCAAGATCATGATTATGACAAAAGCCCTCATGCTGATATTTTTCTAAATAAAATTGTTGACCATCATATTGTTCAATTGCCCAGTAACCATATTCCAAAAGGAATAGTCCTCTTAGAGAGATTGTTTGACATAAATGATGTTGCTGTGAAGGTTAAAGGTTCAACTGAAAATGCTGATGTGACTGAATGTAATCTAGGTACAGAGGAGGATCCAAAGTATGTGAAATTTTCTAGCAGCTTGTCAAGGGAACAAAGGGTTGAGTATGTCAAGGTTTTAAAGGATTTTTCTTATGTGTTTTCCTAGAAATATGAATATTTACAATCATATGACACAAACATTATTGAACATAATATCCCTTTGAAAGAGGAGACCAAGTCTTCTAGGCAGAAACTCAGACAGATGAAACCCACATTGTTGCCTATTATAGGAAAAGAAGTGAATAAGCTGTTGGATGCCAAGATCATCATTCCTTTGAGGTACTCTGAGTGGGTGGCTAGCTTGGTCCTTGTGAGGAAGAAGAATGGGGAAATTAGACTATGTGTTGATTTCAGGAATTTGAATAGAATCTCCAAGAAATATAATTACCCCTTGCCAAAGATGCAACACATTTTGAAGAGAGTGAATAGCTCATCTAGGATGTCTATGATTGATGGCTTCTCAAGATACAATCATATCTCTATCTTACCTGAAGATAGAGAGAAGACAACCTTCACAAGTCCCTGGGGCACATTCATGTATGATAAAATTCCCTTTGGATTAATGAATGCAGGAGCAACTTTTCAGCGAGCAATGGATATTGCCTTTATTGGGGAGAAGGAAAAATTTGTAATCATGTATCTAGATGAAATTATAATGTTCTCAAAATCTGATAAGGAGCATTATCATCATTTGAAAAAGGTCTTCTTGAAGTGTGGAAAGTTTGGTCTCTCTCAATCCTAAGAAGTCTTTGTTTTCTATGAAGGAAGGTAAGTTGTTGGGACACATTGTATAAACAAAAGGGGTAAGGATTGTCCAAGAAGGGTTGTGGATATCCAAACTTTATCTCTTCCTAGATCTAAGAAAGAAGTTCAATCTTTCTTGGGTAAAATCAATTTTCTGAGAAGATTCATCTCTAACTTTGCTGAATTGGTTAGGTACATTGCATCCATGATTAGGAAAGGAAATGAGGTGAAATGGACTGCTAAGGCCTAATATTCTTTTGACCAAATAAAAGAGGCCTTGACTGAAGCACCTGTGCTCATCAGCCCTGATTATTCCAAGGAATTTATGATATTTTCCTTTTCCTCATTTGACACATTGGCTATTGTCATGCTTCAGAAAAATACAGAGGGGTTAGAGCATCCTATATCCCTTTTTAGTAGAGCATTGAGGGATGCAGAGATGAGGTGTGATATCATGGAAAAGTAGGCTTATGATTTGGTTAAATCCCTCAAATCTTTCAGAGTATACAATCTGCATTCCAATATTTTTTCCTATGTTCCCTCAGCCCCCGTGAAAGAGATACTTATACATCCTGACATAGATGGGAAGAGGATTGAATGTATTACCAAAATTCTGCAATTTGACCTTAAAATGAAGCCCACTAAACTAGTGAAAAGTCAAGGTTTAGCTATGTTGCTGGTTGAATCAAATTGCAAATCACTAGGGGCTAATTTGATGAACATAAAATCAGAAAATCAGCAAGTTGATTTTGCTGACAAAAGCTCTCATATCAGCCCCAACTTGGAAAAATGCACTTGGTATAAAGATATCATATATTTTATTCAAAAGATGTAGCCTCCTGATGGTTTGGAAAAGAACAAGGTAAGATGTTTGAAGCTTAAATCAATCAAATATTGTCTCATTGATCACATATTGTATTGGAAAGATCCTCTAGGGGTTATTTTGAGATGTTTAGATCCATAGGAGGCCCAAAAGGCCATGGATGATTTTCATGACAAATTGCGTGGGGGCCATCACTTTTGGATAACCACATCCTATAAGATCCTCATATCTGGGTATTTTTGGCCTAGAAGTTTTACTGATGTTTGTGAAAAGATTAGAGCTTGTGTCAAATGCCAAAATTTTTCTGGAAAGAAACAACTCAATCTTTTCCTTTAAAGACCATGGTGGTTTCTAGAAATTTTCAACAGTGGGGTCTTAACTTCATTGGGGAAATTCATCGAACTTCAAGTGGTCAACATAGGTGAATTTTGACTTCCACTGATTGTTTCACCAAGTGGATAGAAGCCATTCCTACAAGGAGTGCCTCCCACAAGGTAATCATTAGTTTTATTGAGGATATCATGTCAATATTGGTTGTCTAAGCAAGATTGTTACTGACAATGCTACCTATTTTAAAGATAAACCATTCATCAAGTTTTGTGAATAGTATGGGATTACATTAGTGCATTCTACTCCTTATTACCCCAAGGAAATGGTTTGGTTGAGTCTTCTAACAAGAGCCTCATAAAGATCATCAATAAATTGTTAGAAGACAACAAGAAATCATGGTACTCGAAGCTAAAATTTTCCTTATGGGCTGATTGAGTTACAACAAAGAGGTCACTTGGTATTTCCCCTTTTCAGCTTATATATGGGATTGAAGCTATTTTTGGTCTACCTTGACACCATCATGGGATACAATATGACCCAAATACTCTACCTCCTTCACTCCAAAGAAACATTTGGATGGTTTGGCATATAGTTGTTTCTCCTTTAGTAGTTGTAGCACCTTGTCAACATGTCGCACATGATCCTTCCAATACTTGCTATAGATTAGTATATCATCAAAAAATACTAACACAAATTTCCGAAGGAAGGGCTTGAAAATTAAATTCATCAACCCTTGGAATGTGGAAGGTGCATTTGTAAGGCCAAAAGGCAAGACCAAAAATTCATAATGGCCTTCATGAATTTAGAATGCTGTTTTTGGGATATCTTCTTCCTTCATTCTAATTTGATGATACCCTGAACAAAGATCCAACTTTGTGAAATAGATTGCTCCATGTAGTTCATCTAACAATTCATCAATGACAGGAATGGGAAACTTATATTTAATAGTGATCTTGTTGAGCTCTCTATAATATGGACACATATGCCATGAGCCATCTTTCTTGAATACCATTACCACCGGTGCAGATTAAGAACTTTGGATAGGTCTAATAATGCCAGCCTCTAACATTTCTTCAACCATGTGCTCAATTTCACTCTTCTGGGCATAAGGGTATCTGTATGGCCTAATGTTAGGAGGAACACTACCATGAATTAGGTGAATATCATGATCATGATTTCGAGTGGGTGGAATTCCTTTGGGAATATCTTAAAATACTTTGGAATTCTTATCAATGATCCCTTGGAGATCTAGAGGAATAGATGGCTTAGATGTTTGAACATCTAGTGAGCATAGTTATGCAATAACACCTTGATTCCCCTTTTTCAATAGTTTTTTCATGCCATTAGAGCTTATCACCTTACCTAGTTTCCCTGTGATACCTCTTAGCTCAATTTCTTTTCCTTCCAATGAAAATTTCATGAAAAGTTCTTGAAAATTAAAAGCCATTGTTCCTAATGATTGTAACCATTGGATTCCTAGTACAACATCAGCACCACCCATGGGTATAGAAATCATTGGACTATTCATTACATATTACCCCATAGTAAGATTGATCTTATTGCATTTTCTTGAGCAATTGATAGTTCCTCCATCTGCAATCATTACTTGAAACAATGGTGCTGGATATACAAAGCAATTGAGATCTTTGGCTAATTTATAGTGAATGAAATTATGAGTACTGCCAGAATCAATTAGGACTATTACCTTTTTCTTTTTGATATATCCTTTGATCTTGAGGGTTTGAGGAGTGCTAATTCCAGCCTATGCATTACACGATATCGTGGGAGTCAACTCTCCAGATGAAATTGATTCTACGTTTTCATCTTGAGATGGTTCTTGTTCATGTTCTTGTTCTTCTTCCTCTTTACAATCTATGTAGAATAATTTCTTCTCACGACACCTATGTCCCTTACTGTACTTGCTGTCACAATTAAAGCATAAACTTTTTTCTTTTCTTTCCTCCAATTGTTGAGGTGTCAAACTTGTAGGTTGAGGTGTTTTAGAAGAAGGAGAATTATTCTCTCTATAGATGTTAGGATTGGTCCTTCTAGTAGCCATAGCCATATTTTTACTTTCAACATTTCTTTCCACCCTAAATGCATTCTCCAATGATTTGGGTTCCCAAAGGCGAACCTCATGTTGAATCTTATCTCTTAAAGTTCCTATGAATACATCAATCAAGTGCTCATCTGGAATATCTGTTATCTTTATATTCAATCTTTGGAAGTTCTCAATGTGCTTTATAACTGAACCCTTTTGCTTGAGATTTATCAATTGGCTAAAGAAGGTATTTCTCCTTATATCCTCATAGTGTGCTATCATTTCTTCCGTGAAAATTGTCCAAGTGACGAGTGATTTATGAGAAAAAATCCATCTATACCATACAAATTGATTGGGTTGTAAATATAAGGAAGCAATTCATACCTTTTTTGTATGTGGAACATTATGTAGATCAAAGAATTTCTCCATCTGAAGTATCCATGTGATAGGGTCCTTGCCATCAAACTTCCACATATCGATCTTAGGAACGTGGTTGGTCTTCAACCCAAAGTTAGAGTTTCTCCATTCTTGATTCACCTTCCTTGTGTCCTCATCATGAATTTCATGGGATACATTTTCACTTTCAGGTGTCTCTATTACAAAATTTTTAAATCCTTCCATGATCTCCTCTTTTAAACCATCCATCTTAGTATTTATTGCCTCCAACTTAGCTTCCATCTTTTGTAGTTCATCTTTTGTTACTGTCTTCTTCTATAAATCATTTATGTCCCTACACATTTCTTCACCTTCATTAAGAGTCCAATTAGGATTTTCTGGAGGCTTATTTGGTGTAGAAGTTCCCTTTTTGGGTGGCATGTTGGCCAAGTATCACTTTTGAACCTTGATTTTGAGGCGGTTGTTCTAGAAAATCTTTCTTCTGCTGTATCTCCAAAGTTTTGGCCCTTCTGGGTATGAAAATTTCTTTTTTGTAGTTCTCTGATATTTATTCTCTGCAATGCCACATGTCTGATTAAAATTGGATGTGCCAAGTGGAATTTACGGTAACTTCCCCACAACTTGTTGATTTTTAGCCTTTCCAGGAGATCTCACTTGTATAGCATGCCCCACACAAAATAATGATATAAAATTCTAAAAATCATACCAGAAATACTACTGACTGTCCACTATCCAATGAAACCAGTATCACTCAATTTGGATACTCTAGGAAGAAGTTATGATTGTTTTACCTGGAACACCTTCTTGAGACTAGTCAATAGGACTAGTTTGATACCCTATCTTCCACAGGGTGTATCTACAAATTTAAGATGACCTAGAAGCTAAAATTTTTACCACAGATACCTTATTAATTTATGTGAATATCATTTGGAGTTCAGGGTCTGAAATGTTACAGAAAATGTTTTATAGCGAACATTCCGCACTGACTCAGCTCAGGATGATTCCAAAACCCTATCTTGCACAGGCTGTATCTCCGAAATTATAAGGCCTCAGGAGCTGAAATTTTACCCCAACGTACCTTGATCCATCTAATAAATATCACCCAAGCCATCCTTTTGAAACGTTGTAGAAAAAAAGTTATAGCGAAAATTCCAAGGTGTCTCAGATGTAGAAGCGAAACCCCAAGACCTTGAGCTCTCATACCATATGTTAAGAACCAAATATCAATATAGCATAGAAAAACCTCAGAATAAGTAATCAACTCCTTGAAAAAGAGAGAAACTCAGATAATAATCCTCTTCAAGGGGGAAACCTCATTATGCCCACATAAATGTACAATTACAAGATGATTCAAAATGAAAATGTCTCCTTGGTATATATAGGAGGCTAGGAGGTATAATTACAACTAATGGACTAAAGCCGACATAAATAAAATAAAATTACTAATATAATATTCCCTAATTAAGGGGTAATGATCCACTATTTAGGTCTTAACAAAGATGAAATTTTCCTAATGGGATGATAGAGTTACAACAAAGAGGTCACTTGGTATTTCCCCTTTTCAACTTGTATATGGCATTAAAGCAATATTTCCTACTCATATTGCCTTACCTATGGAAAATTTACTCCAGGACTACCAAGGAGAACCTGATGATATGGTCAGGAGGATACAACGGCTAGTAGAATTACAACAGACTATGGAGCAACTCCTTGAAAAAGCATAGGACCATCAATAGAAGATCAAGCAAGCCTTTCAAAAAAAGGTAAGAAAATAATATTTTCATCTAGGAGATCTAGTGCTCAAGTGGGATGCACCCAAGAAAGACAAAGGAAAACATGGTAAATTCAAAGTCTTATGGATTGGTCCTTTCACGATTTCTGAGGTATTTTCAAATAATACTTCTAAATTGTAGAACTTGGAGGATTGTGAAGTTTTTGGTGGCCTTGTCAATGAGAACTTTATGAAGAAGTATTTTTCTTAAGCCGTGAGTGGCTTTCCATTCATTGTAAATATCACTTTTTCTTTTTCATTTTTGTTTGAATAAATGACCCCATAGCCCTAGTATAAGACACTGAAGCTTCTTGTTCTTGGAATCTCACAAGGAGAATTCCATCCCCTGTGGAGCCAATTGTTGATTAATTGGGTTGGTTGTCATTGATGTCAATCCTTGAAGAAAGTCTAGTAGAAAATTTCGGTAGCACAAAGGTTTGGGTAATGGACCCACGTTTGTTTGATGTATAATGGTATGATTTTTGATATTTTGGAAGGTAAGACTATTATAGATGGATAGTACATGTCATTCCATTTCCGATGGTATGTGGAACGTCACATAACTCCTCACGATTTGAGATTTATGGCCTTACGAAGTTGAAGGACTCTCATATGATTGTCTTGAAACCCCAAAAGGTCAAAGAAGTCAAAGTGCTTAGAAAGAGGATTATTTAAATAATAAATTGAAGTGACAAAGTCAAACAGGATTATTTAAATAATAAAGTGAAGTGACAAAATCAAAGAGATTATTTAAATAATAAAGTGAAGTGACAAAGTCAAGGATGATTATTTAAATAATAAAGTAAATGGAGAACTTTATAATTATGGAAAGTGGTTATAAGAAGGATAAACCTAAAATGAGGAAAATGGGTTAAGAGGTCAAGTGTTTATTGGATACATGGACAAGTGGAAAATTGGGCAAAGTTGGACATAGGTGATTATGTGGACAAAGTGGCCTAGAAGATGCTTCTAAGGAAGCTACTTGGAGAGTATAAATAAGAGGAAATGCTCTCTCATTTTAATCACACTTGAGAATATTTAATATCTACAGGTGACTAAGGTAACCAAAGGATATCTAAGCCAAATTTCATAAGGAAGGTGAAGTAAATAAGGCCGAATTTCAAGGGAGGATAAATTATTTTGATGATGATTTCTAAGGTATGTTATTTACAGGTCATCTCACCATTTCTAAGGTATCAAGTACCCCCGATGGGGGTACTTGATATGTCAACTTACCAGGGGTGTAACTTTGGCATATGATCTGCAGTTGGGGTGCACAATAGCTCATTGGAAAGATGTATCCGAGGAATACAACTTTTGTGTGAGCAACTTTGAAATTCGTTCCATGTTTCTCCCTGTTTTTCCAAAAAACGTCGTTTAGGGCCTCAAAACAACTTCGGAAGTTCAGGACTCGAAAAACAACTAAAAATCGTAAATTACCAAAATTTCCAGAAAACTATTTTGAGCTAGTTGGAAAAGGTGGGTGGCCAATGATATGCACCTGGATCAATCCTCCCTCCTTAGGAAGCAATGGTTTCCATTGCATTGAGTTCCCGTGGGAGAGGGGAAAGCGATTGCTGAATCTAAATCTTGGTGAGATGCTTGCCTTGCCGGAGACGTCGTGCTGCCTGGTTTGTTGAAGGTTGTCACGAACTTGTGGCTGGAAGGGTTGGACCTTTTTAACCAGCCTAGCTACATGAGTTGACTATGTGCATAAGGAATCTTTTAATTTTTATGCAATCTTGTCGCTCTGCTTCTGTTGGATAGAAGGTGCTTGGGCTGAGGCTGTAGTGGTTGTAGTATCCTTCTGTTCACCTTTTGAACAGATTGTGAAAAAGATAATTTTTTTAGTATGAGATACTAGCTTGCAACACGTTTTAGGTGGGACAATAGTCAAAATTACCTCTGGTACTGTGTAGATATGACTCCCCAAAGTAACAATGACACTACGGGGTCGAGACTCATAAATAGCATGGTGCTTCTACATATATGTCTGGCCCAAGAGAACATCATAGACATTTAGTGGGGAAACATCACATAATATCTCATCCCTGAAGGGTTGGATGTCGTATGAAAATTGACACTATTGGCTGCCACAGAGATCTCATCCTTGGCGAAGCCACCCAATGCTATATGGATGAGAGTGTGGTGTTGTCGACAATCCCAACTGTTTGATGACCTCTGCTGAGATGAGGTTCTTCTGACTTCCACTATCAACAAGAAAATGAAGCAGGGTCCCCTTCACCCACATCTGTGAATGAAAAAGGCACTTCCCCTCTTCAGGATTTGTTGGTTCTTTTGGTTGAATTGTTGCGGTCATGACAATAGCAGTGGGGCCTGTGTCGATGATTTGTATTTTACTAGTATTTTCAGAATCAGATTTTGAATAAGTGTTCAACTCCTTGTATTTGATATCGGCCACCAATGACTGTTTTGAGAGACATTCATCAGTGTTGTGCTATGGGATTTTGTGGAAATCACACCATTTTCTGGTGTCCTTCTTCATCTTTCCGTGACCCTTCTTTTCCTGTGGATTAGACTGGTTTTCATGAATCTTTTTGTTAAGACCGTCTTTCTCATACTTTGGTTGTTGTGGATTTGTATATCTGAACTCCCATTTGTTCTGGTGCTTAAAATTCGTCTTGATTTTAACAACATATCGATAAGAAGAACAGAGTGATGAGATGTCCAGAAAATCCATTTTAGTTTGGATGTATCTGTGTAGAGCCCTACGGTATTTTAGAACCAAATGTCATTCAGAGTCCTTGATAGCCAGCTTGGTGTGCAAGGTATGGAAAGTATTGGTGAAATATGGAACTGCTTGGCCCCTCTCTTGCCGCAGTGTGGTCCATCTCATGTACTGGTCTTCATAGTTTCCAACAGGGTAATATTGTTCCTTTACCGCATCCACAAAAAAATCCCAAGTGGGCTCGACCCCATATATTCTAGACTCCTCTGTGGAACTTTTCTCTCAGTAAGTTTCCCACCAATGTTTGACATGAGGGAGAGATTTAAGGAGTGTGAAGGTGATCTTTTCTTTGTCAAAAAAATTGTGAACAAAGAAATATCCTTCTAGCAGGTTTAACCATTTGTCTAGGGCTTCTGCATCTATTTTTCCTTCAAATATAGGAATATCAAAATTAACTTGTACCTTGAAAGGCGAGGTGCCTCCAAAGTTTCTGCTTGATGAAGATGCGCCTGCTGCTATCGACAGACATTGAAGGATGTGGGAAAAAATCTCCATCATTTCGTCCCTCTGTCGTGTGAGAAATTTCTCAAGCAACAAATTGATAGGATCATCTGCTCTGTCGTTTTTATTTTCTTCTTCCATTGAGGGTTTCTTGGGTGTGCGAGAGTGATTGTCCTCAAGACAGACAAGCTCGAGACCCAACTTGCTATACTCGGACCTCATTGGGGACATGCACTAAAAAAATGATCAAGAATAGCTTGCTCTAATACCACTGAACCAGATTATTTTCGACACAAAATGAGAGAGGAGATATAATAAAAAAATATACAGAGATATACCAGATATCCAAAAATATAACATAAATGTATCAGAGATGCAACCATAAACACAAAGATATAGTAATACAATTTCCATTAATGAGAAAAAATGTACAGAGACTGTAAAAACACAGAGTGAAACACTCGCTAGAATGGTGGCAGCTTATCTCTGAGAAGAGATGTGAAGGCTACTCGCATTCGAAAGAATATGATTTTCACAATGAGGCTCTAAGGGCCTTTTTTAACATAAGGAAAATACAAAACCCTAACCCTAGAAGATGAAACGCCAACAGGTTTGTGGGCCCTGATGGGGGTAGTTGATACGTCAACTTCCCAGGGGTGTAAATTTGGCATACGATCTCCGTTTGGGGTGCACGATAGCTCGTTGGAAGTTTAGGACCCGAAAAACAACTAAAAATAGTAAATTACCAAATTTGCCAGAAAAATGTTTTGAGCCAGTTGGAAAAGGTAGGTGGCCACTGATATCCACTTGGATCAGAAGAGGATTTTCAGATATCTCAAAGGAACATAAGAGTTTGGATTATAGTATCCAAAAGGAATGGATCTATCACTTATTTCCTACACAGATGCAAATTGGGCAGGTTTCATTGATGATCGACGAAGCACTAGTGGAGCAACGTTCTACTTGCATGAGTGTTTAGTATCATGGCTAAGAAAGAAACAATAATCAATATCTTTATCTATAGCTGAGGCAGAGTGTATTTCAACAACAAAATGTTGTACAGAGGTTCTATGGATGAAACACACTCTGACAGATATACAGGTTGAGTATGATGAGCCTATTTCAATCTATTGTGATAATACAAGCGACATCAATATCTCAAAGAACCTGGTGATGCACTCCAAGACGAAGCAAAATCCAATCAAGTATCACTTTCTATGAGAACATGTTACAAAAATGAATATCAAAGTTGAATATGTGGGCACAAAATAACAAGTGGCAGACAGCTTTACAAAACCTCTTCCACGGGAAGCCTTTGAGTATCTTCGCCAGAGACTTAGAGTTATTTCTACTACAAAATGAATGATTTTGAATGCTTATCTTATATGTCTTAGATGTACATAAGGAAGCACAATAAATAGGAAATTTTAGGTTGGGAGATCATATGAGTCAGTTAGGGGGAGTAGACCCGAATGGAAAGATACCTTTGCCATTGATGACAAATGGGGAGTGATTTATCAGATGTAGAGGACACATGCATGGTTCCAGAGGAAGCATTGGTCACATAGATGCAAGCATGGTTCCAGGGGGAGCATGAGTGATATGATTTAAGTATTGCATATGAGTGTTTCCATCAATGCGAAAGGGTGATATTGTTGATTCATTGGGTTGGTTTTCATTGATGTTAACCCTTGAACAAAGTCTAGTAGAGAATTTTGGTAGCACAAAGGTTTGGGTAATGGAACCAATTTTGTTTGGCATATAATGGTATGTGTTTTGATATATTTGTAGGTAATACTATTATAGATGGATAATACATGTCATGTCATTTCCGGTGGTATGTGGAGCGTCACATAAATCCTAACGGTTTGAGAGTTATGACCTTACGAAGTTGAAGGACTCTCATATGATTGGCTTGAAAACCCAAAAGGTCAAAGAAGCCAAAGTGATTGCAAAGAGGATTATTTAAATAATAAAATGAAGTGACAAAGCCAAATACGATTATTTAAATAATAAAGTGAAGTGACAAAATCAAGGAGGATTATTTAAATAATAAAGTAAATGGAGAACTTTCTAATTATGGAAAGTGGTTATAAGAATTCTAATCCTAAAATGAGGAAAATGGTTAAGTGGTCAAGTGGCTATTGGATACATGGACAAGTGGAAAATTGGGCAAAGTTGGACATAGGTGACTATGTGGAAAAAATAGCCTAGAAGATGCTTCTAAGGAAGCTACTTGGAGAGTATAAGTAAGAGGCAAGGCTCTCCAATTTTAATCACACTTGAGAATATTGAATATATACAGGTGACTAAGGTAACCAAAATATATCTAATCCAAATTTTAGAGGGAAGGTGAAGTAAAGAAGACCCAATTTCAAGGGAGGATAAATTCTTTTGATGATGCTTTCTAAGGTATGTTATTTACAGGCCATCTCACCATTTTCACAATAACATTTTTTTATAGAATGATTTAGACTATAAAATTGGGAGGCCATTGAGAAAACATATCCAAGTAGCTTTGGTATGAATTTTAGCTTGTGGGTCGTTGTATTTTTGGAGTTACACTCCATGGAAAATAGGGTTTGTGGCTAGTCTTGAAACTAGTCTAAAACATGTGTTTCAGGTAACAACATCGTAACTCCTTCATAATAGATCCAAATTCAGTAATAAAACATGTGTTGGTTAGAGTACAGTCTGTGTTATTCTTTGTATAATTTTCAGATCCATACAACAAATATTCCATGCGGGGCACGCTCTACAAGTTCGCTCTCTAGAATAAGCCAGAATTCAACAAGGTATGCCTTGTTTGCTATAACGCCTTTTATGAGAGGTTCCAAGTAGTGACACCTGGAGGAATTGAACAAAACACACTAAAAAACATTGTGTACTATTTTAAGATCTTTATTCATTACAAGTACATAGTTATGATTATTTCAAGTTAGGGTTGTTGACTAATCCAAAACTAGTCATGTGAGACTAAAGTAAATTTTGATGAAAATTCTAGTGTCTTGTTGTTAAAGTTAAGGAAGGTTTGCAGGTATGTGATCATATACACTAGGTATAATATAGAGTTACAAATCAGATTTGGATGATGGAATTGATGAGGGATTTTGGTTGAGGTTGAGGTACAAGTTGGTGCATGGTTGATGCACTTGTTTATGGTACAAGTTGATTACAAG
>JASDQU010503272.1:8543-19107 GCA_032191745.1 Picea mariana
CCTCTTGTCATTGTCGTCTTTGATTCACATACAAATATTTTTAGGCATATATATATATAATGAATTGAAATTATAAAACACACACACATATAAATAACTTGTATTTAACAAAAACTAAAATTAATTTTTGTTTGCAAGAAAAGTAACAATTGCGCCTAAAGAAATAACTACACACGACAAACAATGCTCTATATCAGACAAATAGCACCACCATGCATTGTTGTTATTATCACGTATCTATGCACCATGTTTCTTGTCTCATCGCCACATATTTTACCAGTGCATTTTGTAAGATGCACCACATTGTTAAATTGTGAAATATTTGGCCCAATGCCATGCTCTTTATAACACCAATGCGTTTGTTGTACCTAAAGTCATCACTGGGTTAAATTGTTTTATTTCAAATTAAGTGGTGAAATGTGTTAATATGAATGTAACGGTGCTATCGTGTTATTAGAGAACCGCAATTTTGTTTTGCAGTGTGTTGGGTTGTGAGCACCAAAAATTTGTTTAGCGGTGTGTTGTCTTTCGTAATGCACCGATGACGGGGCCTCACAAAAGACACACTGCTATGTTTATTTTTTAAAACTTATCATGGTGCTTTTCATTTAACAACATCGGTGTGTACTGTTAGCGCTTACGCATTGGTGCGTTTGTTGGACCTATGGGCACCACTAGATTAAATTGTTTTATTACAACTTACACGATGTGATGTGTTACTATTAATGCACCGATGCTACTCTGTTATTGGAGCACTTATTTTTTGTTTAGCAGTTCGTTGTGAATAATAGAGAATCATAAGTGGGGCATCCAATGAGATGCCCTGCTATGCCACGTTAATCAATTTTTGTCCCAGTGTGGGTTTGTTAACAACACCGGTGCATTTGGTTGAAATGGTTGCACTGCTAAGTTAAATTTTATGGGTTGTAAACGTAGCAACGCACTTAATTAAATTGAATACATTGATGCTCTAGTGTTTCAAGAGAACTAACATGTTGTTTAGCAGATGTTGTCCTTTATAGTGCACTGGGTGGGGGGAGTCAGAGACAACACATCGGTTGAGGGGTGTCATAAAAGACAGTCTGATTTGTTTTTTAAATTTATCGCAATGCTCTTCCTTGAAAAAAATGATGTTTACTTTTGGAATAGATGCACTAGTGGAAATTCTTACTATGAATTTTACATAGGACACACCACTTTGGGCAAGTTGAAGCGTTCAGGCACACCGTGCAGAATTAGATATATTTTTTAAATGGACAAATTTCAAGCTAAATTCAAATTTAAATAGGATGAAAATACAAATGGGAAGATAATAAACAATTTCCATGGTTTCTTATGTCCCGTGGAGGCATGGTTCCATCATTGAGAGAAAATGAAGTAATTTCCAAAATTTGGAAATGTGTGGAATATATGAGTGCATCTCTGTGACTCATTGTAGAGCACCGAAAATAGGGTGTCTTTGGAAGGAGGGTGATCACCGGTGCTTGCTTGAGAGTTTGGAAGAATATGATGAAATGTAACAATGAAAGTCAGTTTGGTAATTTTTTTTATTTACCCTACTGCGATGCGCCTGAAGACAGGGATACACACTGGGGCGTAAGATTCAATGACACCAATGTGCTTTGATCGATGTTTTTTTATTTTTGTTATAACTTATGAATGTGATTTTAAACATTCAATCACGAGGGCATTATTTTTTATGTGCGCACCAGTGAGTATGTACCTTACGTGCGCAATGGTAAAAATACCTCTAGGTGCCCGCCTCCGCTAACAACCTTCACTATAAAAAGAGAAGGGATAAAGTTTTTGGGGAGATTGGATGTAAAAACCTTATCTAGAAGGTGTTATCCTTGTAGTGGTGACTCAAGACGTAGTGGGAATTGAGTACTTGGTTGATTCAACCATGCTCGGTATGAGTCCTCTCCGAGCTATGCTCGTTTAATAGAAATCTTGTGACTTGACATCGTAGTGGGGTGTAATAGTATATGGTAGACATGTTGTTCATCATCAGAATCCTAATTGTAAAAATATTGAATATTACATCAAAAATATTAGTAACACAATGCATTTAGTATGTTCAAACATTTATTAGAATCATGGAAATTTGTTTCCTAATAATAAACATGCAACCAACCACTTTATAAAACAAATGTCAAATTAAGAAATACATTTACATTAGTTCCATTGAACATCCAAACATATAAATACTCAATCATCATTTTCTTACACCCCAAGGGGTGTCTATATAAAGGAGATCCAATTCACACTGTAATACCATTGACCCAAGCTGGTTGTTGGAAGATGACATGTTATAATTGGTAGGGTAAAGCAACTGTCCATTTTCATCAAACATCTACTTGTGATATCTTTCTCCTGATAAGAACTTGCGTAATTTTGGGACTCTTGAAATATCTTGCGGATCCAAACTCGATCCTGAATCACAATTCTGAAAAATTCAATGAACAATTATTCAATTGCATGTGCATACATAACATGAATTGAATGAGATAAATAAATTACAAATAAAATATAGACCTACGGCAATAGGCAAGGGAGAAGGACTTGCAACAATATGCAATGAGTTGGAATCTAAAGAATTGGCCATTTGATATTATAATTCTTTTTTTTCTGCATTTGAGCCAAAACCATCACTTTGGGAAGCATAGAACAATGCAACTTCAAATAGAGTTTTGAAAATGTTTTGAAAGTTATTAGTCTGCCTAATTATATAATGACATCCCGATGCGTCTCTATAACCCAAACGCCTCAGTGCTATAAGTTATGAAAGGCATCAGAAAGTGACCTTCGTTATTTCCTCCACACAATTTAAATGTGGATGTTTGCATTTGCATTTTGAAAAATAAATTGTTTTTTGGTGCATTATTACTAAACTTCACATCGACACTGTACGTAGAAACCACATTGGTGCGCTATGTACTATATAGCACACAAGATAAGCAAGTTATAGAAAAAATATCGCACACATTTATTATCAATGCGCCAAAATATACAAAAAAAAAGAGCATGAATTTTAGTTTTTCTAAATGTATGTGTTTATAAATGAAAACTATATTCACTCTTTCATTATTTTGCCAAAATTTAGATGGGAGATTTGTGCAAGCGAGAATTACCAACAAAGAATTTGGAGTGGGTAGATTTTTTTGAAGAGACAAATTCCAAAGGGATCATTGTATGTCACATACAAATTTGTAGATGAGAAATTTCAAGTATATGATTTCATTCTATTGATCATCTTAATATTTCCCCTATTTAATTCAAACAATTTTTAGTGCATTCCCAAAAAAATATAATGGTTTCATAGTTACCTTCGGTATTGGAAGCCCTCACTTTCTTGTTGTTTTTATTACTTTCCCTCTCTATATTTCACAATGAGATTTTGTTTTAAGCAATAGATTTTTATAAGGTTTCTTTACTTATATATGGGGCATTTGCTATCCATTGCAATGGAACCACTCATTGCATCAGATCTCAAACTGGCCTATCATTGTCAGTTTAAAAAAAAATGCCTTCGTGGTTCACGATGTGCACTGTATAGTGATAAAGCATCAATGTGGATGTTCGTGTCAATACCACACGTGAATTTAAATTAAAAATAATATTAAAAAAAAATGCTTTCACAGTTAGTCATGTGCATTGTATAGATATAAGCACCGATGTGCATGTTCATATAAATAACACCGTTGAGTTTAAAATGGAAATGATATTGTTTTTTATATGGAAACCATCATGTTTTAAATTTGTTCACGGGTCGACGGTGCGTAATAAACAATACTTAGTTACTAGTGCTTTTATTAATTTATAAAACACCTCATGAATACACCAATTTGTAAAACATTTTTGATTTTGCGATGCAACTTTTATCATATACCGATGCGTATACATATGGTTAATGCACTTGTGTGTTAGGATTTACTATACGCACCATTATCTTATTTTGTAAAAAAATTCATAATTTTTATATTTGATGGTTCTTAGATTTTCTTTTTTCAGGGAGATTATGAAAATTCCAAGGGACAAGCGAGGGGAAAACCAATACATGCCGGTAGGGATGTCTAAAAAAGTGTAGAAGGAGATGTAAAAGAAATGAACACAATTGCGCCGCAAGAGGATCCATCCCAATACCAATGTGCATCAGGGGTATGCAATCATTCATTTATTATTTTATGTGCATCAAATTTAATTATCACATGAAATACTAATTTTCAATTGTTTTTTTGCAGAAAAGAAAAAAATGGAACCCATTCAACACATAAGATAGGATGACAAGGAATAAAAGGTTTGATCACAAACTTTGTGAGTATTACATTTTCAACTTTACTTAAGATTTCATGTCTGTTGTGATCTTTATATTTAAACAATTATTTTACACTTTTCCATGGATGTCTTCTAATAGGTGCTAACATACAAAGAGAAGCCAACAAATGAATTGATAGACATTGGATTAAGTATGAGTTGTGAATATATGTTGAACTATCAAGGGTTAATTGAACAATTTGTAAGTAGCTATGTTGTTTAACTTCCCTTGTTTTAATTAATGGAACGACAATACACCTTTATATTAATTATATCAACTGTGCTTTGTCATGGCATATTAAACATGTAGGAAACAAAGTATGGAGTGCAACCAACATAAGAGATTTTGAGAGAAGGCATGAAGCATGGCTTCGAAATAATGTGTATTGTTTATGAAAGACTCACTGCTATGGTATGGTTTTTGATTTACGCAAACATGTATGTTCTACTATATATATATATATATATATATATAGATAGATAGATAGATAGATAGATAGATAGATAGATAGTACACATTATTTCTATGTTTGAGATGGAAGATGAAGAGGAAGAGCATAAAAAACAAGCCGATCAAGAAAACATTATGTTAAATAACGAAAGTACAATATCACCTACAAATGATGAAGAAATGATGCTTGCACACAACTCGAGCGATGACAACAATTCAAGTGATGAATGACAATCAATATAATTGAATGTTACTGCAAGTTGTATGTTTTGGAATATTTGTCTGTGAAAATTAGGGATTTTGTTTAATGTACTCGACATATTTTCCCAATTGCATGAGGACATGTTACCAATAAGTGTAACAATTACATATTGGTTGCAATTTGATGATTGTGGACCTTTATGTTATCCCATTTTGTATGACAATGGGTCTCTTATTTATATATAATAAAACAAGTTTCTTATTTTATTGCATTATCGAATGTTGTAAAATGTTGTGTTGTTGATTAATTAATATGTGGATGATTTACATTGTTACAAATAACAGACGTGCAATCCATTGGATGTCGCATTAATGCAATCATTATATCAAAATGAAATAACAAAAATATAAAACAATATTATTACAAAAAATATTTGATTTTAAGATGATTAATTGAAAATTTGTAAAAATTAATTAATTAAAATATATCCATATCGGTGCAGTGTATTCTTATGAACTCACTAAACAATGCATGTCTTAAAATAGAAAGTAGTGCATTTTAAAGAGTAATACACACTAGTGCCAATTAATTATATTAAAGCATCAATGCGGAATATCGAGAAAAAGCACCCTTCCTTAGACGACATAACATACAATTATATTTATCGCTTCAAAATTTTATGGTGCGCATGTGTTGCAATACACACCAGGGCTCTAAATATAATATATGAACCAGTGCTTTAAATATAATATACAAACTAGTGCTTAGTAAAAATAATGGCACCAACATCTCACCTCGAATATTTGAAATTTCAGTAGCCTTTGGTGCACATGGTAATACATGCATTGGTACATATGAATTATACAAGCACCGGGGTGCACATGAACTCAAACGACGTCGGTGCGTACATATACTAAAAAAGCACCAGTGCTTCATACGTAAACAATATGGAACCGTTGCGTAGAAATTATAAGAGCATTAGTGCTGCATACAATAAAGAAATGCCAAACTAGTGCGTAATATTTATAAAAGCACCGTTTTTTTTAGTGTTATGAATGCACCAGGGCAGGTTGAGTAAGAGCACACCAATGTGTTTTAATAATACAAGCACCAAAAAATTAAATCCTCCACTACAACCTCCGCCCACCCAATTTTTTTTGGTTATATGGAACATTCATTAAAACCTCCGCTTCTAATAATAGAGGTTATAGTGGATGTTTTTTTTTTTTTTCCTTTAAATTTTGCCAAATCTTCTAACACTAAAAACCTTTGCAAAAACCTCTGATAAAAGGTTTTTTCCGTGTAGTGGGAGTGCAAAGGAGAAACATTGTTTGTAAAAGGAATGGAGTGTATAGGTGAGATGATAATAAAGATTGCAAATATTGTGTAAAGGAGCAATGCATCAAGGGCATAAGATTTGTAGAAAGAAGTAGGTCAAAGAGACAAGACACTAAAAGGACTTGAAAGGTTGTGATGTGACTAGGAATATATTTGTGTGTAATATGATGATATGATGGGTGAGGATGAGTAGACTCCACTTGAGATTTTTGTTTTATTTTCTATTATGTCTTGAGATTTTTTGGTGTTATGAATGCATTGGGGAAGGTTGAGTAAGAGTGACCTGGTGTGTTTTAAGAGTACAAGCACCAAAAAGTAAAAACCTCTGCTATAACATCCACCCGCCCAATGTTTTTTGGTTATATGGAACATTCATTAAAACCTCCGCTTCTAATAGTGGAGGTGATAGTGGATGCTTTTTTTTTTTATAATTTTTTCCAAATCTTGTAACACTAAAAACCTTTGATACAATGTTTTTTTCCGTGTAGTGGGAGTACAAAGGAGATACATTGTTTGTGAAAGGAATGGAGTGTAGAGGTGAGAGGATAAGAAAAATTGCAAATATTGTGTAAAGGAGCAATGCATCAAGGGCAAAATATTTGTAGAAAGAAGTAGGTTGAAGAGACAAGACACTAAAAGGACTTGAAAGGTTGTGATATGACTAGGCATATATGTGTGTGTAGTATGATGATATGATGAGTGAGGATGAGTAGACTCCACTTGAGATTTTTGTTGTATTTTCTATTCTATCTTGTCTAAATTGTTTTTTTTTATTATTGATTCTTTGTTGCAATACCTTGTGAGGCGTGACTCCAAGCACAAAAGGCTTGAGTTTGGGTCCATTGCCTTCCTTGATGCGCCACTGATGATCAATTTTTGTCCCCTACACTACTACAATACGAGGTTATAACATTGTTGATTTTTGTTTCTAAAGCTTATTTTTTTGCTGACACATGTTAGGTTTTTGCAATGGGATTTTGTGTCATACATACGATGCTTAAAACATTTTTTTTTTTGTTATTTCATTATGTCATTATTGCATTAATTTGCATCGTGATTTGTTGTAATCTCATCATGTGTGCATCACTACAATCTATCATGCATTAAGTACATCATGTCTGCATCATGTTGCATTGAGGTATCATCTTGTTCCTAAATATATAACGTCTCTATAGCATCGTGATTATAATCGATAAAAAACTATGTGTTATGAAATTATTGTGTATTTTCACACAATTTCAATGCCATCGTTTAAGGGATTCCAACTAATTATTAACAAGAAAACAATCTATAGAAATTGTTTTGAAGAATTATAAGGTTACTATGAATAGAATGACAGAACTTGATGTGAAGAATCATAAGGTAAATATGAAGGGAACTATATAGAAGAAGATGTTGTAAACATATATTTATTTATTTAAGCAATCATACATCCTCTTTGAAACCCATCTCTACTCTTCCAAGTTCATGATAATACATTACATTGAAGAGGGAAAACCACCATTAAAGATACTCCTAAGTACCTACTATTGTCACATACCACCTTACCAGCTAGATTCATGTAAAAAATTCTCCACTATCAACTTATTTTATTTTGGTGGGTTTGATAAGATCTTGATAAAACTTACTCGATGACATATATAAGAATATGGATTTCATTTTTCTTGCATTCACCTTTCTCATCTTCACCCTGAACTTTGGATTCATCATTTCCCTTCTTATCATCATTCCCTCCTCCCTTTTTTGTTTTCTCCACCGTTCTTCTTCTCCCAACTATCATCATTCTTATCCCTACCATCACCACCTTGCTTCTTCTCCCTCCTTCTTTCTTGCCCCGATCCTTCTTGTCCCTTTCCTAATTGTCTCCATCATTCTTATGTGGGATGATTTGCATATAATTCTTGGTCTTTATGTGGAGATATAACAGCTCATAGTAGTTGTTATAATTATTGAACATATCAAATATAAGTATTAATTCTTCAAGATGCTTCCACATGTCTAGTTTATTTTATAAAAGCTTTAAAATATTTTAATAATAAATTTTTAAGTAATAAAAGTTATATGATTTAATTATTAATTATTAATTGTTATTAAAGGTATTGAATAATTGAATAATTTTAAATTAGACAAGTTTGAAAATAATTTATTAATAATTAATAATATTTTTAATTAACAAGATGATTATATTTATTTAATAATAATTTGTTATTATTAAGGATTATTTAATAAGTACTTATACTAATTATTATAATTAACAATAATCGAATAATTATATTATAAATTATAATAATTACTAATCACAATCATAGTCCACTGTGTTTGTTGAAAATATTTATTTTACGCATAGTCTAACAATTCTACGTTTTTGCGAGAAATCCGACGAGAAATTGTTTAATTTACAGATTGGAGTGGTTATTTCTATATAATCCGAGTGCCCAAGGGATTTTTCAGTACGCTGAATCCATTTCTACATTCAGAAATGCAATATAAACAACACAAACTTGTGATTTCGTGAAGATTTATGTTGCCAGATTCCGACGAAAAGGGAAAAAACATAGAACAGTTAGACAACACCTTTATTTTATATATCAGTTACCTAGTCATTGAAGTCAACAAAGAAAAACAATGAAGGTATTGGAGAATAGATATTTATGTAATCAAAACACCTAAACCTTATTTATGTTTGCATTCTCATTAGTTGATTTCTATTCATTAAAGTACAACTTGTGAATTAGTAACTCTAATTCATTTAAATTCACAAAAGGATAATATGAACCTGCCATATTATGTATATGTATGAAAAAAATGCTAAGAGTATAATGAACACTACTTGATGAAACTACACTCCTAATTCTACTTAATCACCCATATTTACTTCACCACTTGCATTTACATTATCTTGTTCTTGACCTGGTGCAACAATTGCAACACGTATATTTTCAAAAACTATTTTTCCCTTCAGTGTACATGGAAAAACAAACCACCATTTTTCATCATAGACATCAAGAAGGAAAAAAACTTGCGCATAGTGTTATGTAAGCACAAATTGTTCACTTTGAGATGTTGACATTTCTCTATGTATGTCAATAGAATATAATGCACTATATAAATCACATCTAAGAAATCTCCTTCTTTTTCCCCTGGGAATACAACACAGGAAACCCCCGAGTACTTCCCCACATTTCGTGGATGGTAAACGGGATAAACCGTTCAGCCTGATTACGGGCCTAACCTAGTGGGGACATCAAGTGAGGCCCTAAATAGGCTCCTGGCCAGGGATTCGACCCTGGAAACTCAATCGAGCAAACAACGACACTCATCCACTTGAGCTAACCCACTAGGATATCTAAGAAATATCCTTCTATCAAAAATATCAAACCATTTACATTTAAAAACCATGTATTTAAAAGACCTATAGTCCCATTCAATTGTCTTTTGAATGGTGCCAACATAATTAAATTTCCCTTCTATTAGGTTTATATCCCTTGAACTTGCATGTCTTATTTGATCAAATGAAACAAACACTCCACAATCACATGTTTGTTTTCCATGATTTATACTCTCCAATTTAAATGATGACCATATGTACACACTATATGATATGTTTGTACCTGCATGCATAGAAAAATAGCATATTAAACTCAATAATTAGACTTAAACTTGTAAAAATACATAAATATGTTCAATTAAATCTTGTGCATTTAATCTCGTGATCGACCCAATATCACATACCATTATTTTGCATCCAATTCCTATGTTCAATGCATCTAGTTCACTTTCCTTGTTGGCTAGTCCCAATTTTTGAATTTGCTCCTTCACCCATGTTTTTGTGCACTTTGTAGGCCATGGATAATGTAATTATACATGAGTGGAAGACAACATGAGTTTGACCTTCTAAACACTTGTATGTCTTCTCATTGTTTTTCACACATCTCATCATAAATCACCACACATTTCCTAGTAGCCTCCACATTGAATGAAATCAATTTATTCATTTTATACCATTCATTCTTGTTGTAATGTAGGGGAAAGTATACATATGTTATCAGTAGTCCTTCACATAGATAAATATACACAACACGCTACTATACAAGCACACACATAGACATAGATAGAAGAATATAAAAAGTAGTAGGGAGACCATCAATATGCACTTTATATTATGATACATTATTCTTATTTTCTCTATTTCATAGCCTCATATATACTTTTATATTTAGTTACAGGGTAGTTACAACTTCCTAACTTTCTTGGTTGGT
>JASDQU010503272.1:19133-35963 GCA_032191745.1 Picea mariana
ACTCTGCACAATAGCCTTTGTCAGTCATGAAAACTAATTCACAAACAGACAAGTCTACACAGACTATCAAAGATAGATCAACACCTCTGAAGAACAAGTGTCTGAATGATTTGATTCAACCCTGAATATTGTTGTATACAATAATACCCTGCTATCATAAAAGAGAATCAGGCTATGATGAATATATGAATGAATGAAAACTGAATTATCTCAACATGAACTCAAAGAGAAAACCTTAGCATGCTTCTACTTCTATCCTCCTCTTGTTCCTCCCCTTACTTCTAATTTTAACAAATTAGAATTGGCTAAAGTAGTTGAACCAACTCATTAGTTAATCTAACTAAAGACTCAACTAACTTTAGTTAGGGTGGGGGTAGGAAGTAATAATCATAATAGGGTTATAAATAAATAATAACTAGTAGGTGGTACCCCTTGTGACTCCCTTTAGTTCATAACAATCATAACCATCATAACATAATCCATTGGTTAAACCAACACACCCCCTCGTGCCTCCCCTAAAACACATTTAATTTTGGCAATTTTAGCTCATGAAATTTGAAAACATTTCAAAATAATACTCATATATCCAAATAAAACATGCTGTTCAAAATCCATGAAGTCCACCATCATAAAACAATAAATAACATAAAATTCAAAAGCCATATTTTCCAGTCTATGATGCAACCGTTCCTTGGTTGCTGTTGTCACCTCTTGATGGCATGGGAGGATTGCACTGAAGAGTGGTTAGGGGAAGCTTGGACAATGGGGTTCAAAGGTGGGGGAACAAGCAAAGTCAAGTTGGGCCAGCCACGATGTTGGGAGACTGTCGTGTGAATAATCTCCTACCACCCATCATTTTTAGGGACTTCAGGTTGTAAGGATACATGAGGAGGCGCAGAGATGCCAGGGGTTTGAGGGGCCTGGAAAGGAGGTCTTTCTGGCCTAGGTTGGACTATTCCCTATCCAATCCAATTAAAGAGACCAACATGAAACAATTGGCCAATATATTCTTAATCAACATCAAAATGTATAGAGAACCTGGGCCTTCTTGGGCCTCGGTTCTAGTTACCTCTAACTTTGTTTCCTTGGCCATGGCTTCCCCGACTGAAAAAACTCATCCTGCATGTGTAATCGATTAGAAAATAGTATTTTAAATAGCCATGCATGACAAATCTTAAAAATACGAAATAGAGTTGGCTCATAATGTATCAGGCTCATGCAATGAAACCATTTATTGGCATAGGGGTAGACCCAGGGTTCAATGCTCAAGAGCGTACCAAAAAAACCCTAACTACCGACCCTTTCTGCAACACCTGCGAAGCAGATGAAGTCTCACCCGAGGTAGAGGCAAGGGTGGTTGTAGGACTCAGATGTCTGCAACCTTAGCTGGGACACAGATCTGTGATTATAGCACTTAGCAATCATCTAGCATGGTTTATTCATCGATATTCAACCCTTACAACACTTCACAGGTAACATAGAGTATCGTAGTGAGTACTTAGATTTAAGATAATTCATCACTTAGCCACAACGGTTCAACAAATCAAGCACTAAGCATATTACATATCAGATCTAACATTCATTCTTATCTCAGAATCATAAAGCATAACTAAATCTATTTTATCACATCAAGAACTCAGCCAAGAAGGAGATAAACACATTAGGTCGAAGCACAGAGCACAATACACACAGTTACTGTGGTTCACCCCAAACCTGGGGCTACGTCCACAAGATCTTCTTCTTTATTATCTCAGTCAAGCAGTTACAGCACAGAGCTTCAACAATCCTTGCTTCACACCAGAAAAAATATCTGTGCAACTCGCTAGATCCTTCTTCCTTGCACTTCAACACAAAAAAACTTGCGAGCTTCTCACAATCATGCACAAAGCATTTACAAAATACATTTGATCACACAAATCCAGTCCTGGCACTAAGCCATCAACTATACATCACATAGATGTACTACTCTCTCCTTCTTCCCTTACCTAATCATCTATTTATAGATTACAAAAAGGGGCCTAAACGTGGGTGAACCCACGGGCCAACATCCCTTTCCCATTACATTAACCCAAACCCTAAAGGGACCCAAAAATAGGTCTAGTTTCCCTAATTTCCGCTTCACGTTGTGCTCCATCTTTGGAAAGCTGTTGACGTCCCAAAAATGGTCAAATATGACCAAGTATTCTTCAAAACTTGGTCAAGGCCCAACAGGCCCCCAACACTCACCTATGACTCGTCCCGAGTCACTCTGGTCTGATCAATTCGGCCTTGAATTCCTCAAGCTTGGCTCGAGCTGCTTCGACCTACTGTAGTGTGACAACCTCTTGCTTAGTGAATTCCTGGATCACTGTGTCATTGAGAAGTCCTTCCAGGCACTGTTCTACAATGATGAAAACCTGTTCGAGTTCAACTCCCTGGCTTTCAGGTTCAATGAATCGCTGGCATGCCTTTTCTTGGATTGGTTGAAGTTGTTGGGAAACTTCCATCACTTTACTTTGCAATGTATGGAACTGTTGTTGGGTTATGCATTGTTTTGCGAACCTCTTTATTCTTTCGACTGGGGTCAAAGTCTTTATCTGTGCCTGTAGTGTGTCTGCATGCTGCTTTGCTTCTTGAAGCTGTGACTCTAATGTCTGCAATTCTGGATTCTCTGCGAGGGTTTCGTAAGTCTGGGCGCTTCTAGTGCTTAGTTGCTTTCATTCCAGGTCAAAGGTTTTTAATTGGCCAACTGCGCTTCGAGCAATGGCCTCTATTAGATCTCTTATTTCTTGGGGGGTCTTAGGCACAGTGCAGAGCTCCAGATCTATGATGCACTGTTGGAGTTGCTGTATTACTTCGTCCAGTTGGGTCACCTACTGTGGGAGACGGTCTTCCATCTTCACTTCTATGACCGTCATAGAGTGAAGTTCTTTGTGAACCCTTTCCTGTACTTCAAGTTGCTCTGCTAGCAACTGTTCCTTTTCCTCGTCCCACTTCGCTTTCAGGGCAAGATTTTCCYGTTCTGCCTCACTTTGTTGTTCTAGAAGTGCTTTCTATGCTTGCATCAAAGCCTAGGTGGCTTGTGTTGTGTCTTCTTGATCTTGTCAAAGGCGAGCTTCGACTTGATCAACGATCTGGTGTAGATGAGTGGGCTCATTGCCTGTTTTTGATGTTTCTCTTATCAAGGGCAGTGTAGAAACTGCTCGGCTAGACTGGAGTGCCTGCTGCACTTATTGGATTTCTCCCTTGATTCAGTTGAATATCTCCTCCTTCTTTGCTTCTTGCTTTTCTACAAGCTCTAGTGAAACATCATTCAGCGTAGCAATTAAGAAGTCGAAGTCATCCAGGGTAAGGGTAGTTTTAAGCGTGGTCCGGGTGGCCTTAGCTTTCTTTCGGGAGGAAGGTTTTGGTGGTGTAATATTTCTTTTCATGGAGGGATCCTCCTACTCTCTAGGTGGAGTAACCTCGCGTCTGTTTTTCTCAACTTCTATGCTGCCTAGCTCATCACCATCACCTCCCTGCGTAGGTGAGATCAAAGTAGTCTTTGTGGACGTGCTAGGGATATCTTCAACTTTGTCATCCTTATTAGTCTTGCTTGGCCTAGGTGTATCTGGCATAGCTTCAGGGATTTCCTCGCCGGACATGTCTGCGAGGTCCGCTGCAACAAGGAGGTTCACCGACCATTCCTTGGTAATGTCCTCCAAGTCATCTTCTGTCAGCTTGTAGTAGGATTGGATTTGTTGTTTATGCTCATCACCATGTGTTGTAATATAGGTGAGGTGGTGGTCCACACTAAATTTCATCAAAGGTCTAAACCTATGAAGTACGTTTGGGGTGATTCCCGGTGTAGACTGAATTTCATTCTTCAGTTGGTTGAAATAGGTGTGGAAGACAACATTGGACTGCCGCTGCTTGTTCATGTTGCTGGAGTACCACATTGTACAAAAATTCGTGGCTAGTGGTTCGAAAGGTTCGATCTCCGGAAAAGTGGCTCCCTCTGGCAGTTCCCAAGTGATGAAAGTGATGAGTATGAGAAACCAACTAAAGTGGAACTCATACCCTTGGTCTTGCGGTCCTCTGCAATCCAACTCTAACTGGTTTACAAGATATTGTGCCCAATTCATCTGTAGTCCCTTGACTCACTTCCTTGCAAGGTCAACTACGAATCCAGTCACCTATGTTGGTCTGTTTTTACGAACTAACTTGCCCACGATCAGCTGAAAGGAAAGGCACATTGCACCACTATGGATAGAGGCTACCTTGTAGCTTCGTGTACCTTTCTCTACATCGCCATAAGTTTCTTTTATCCACTATTCTAGTGCTTGGTCTGAGGTCTTTCCTAGGTAAAATTCCTGTGGGTAAGGGCCTTGGATGCTAAGCCCTGTGATCCAGTTGATCAGAGTTGGATCCACAGTGATGCAACGGTCCAACCATAAGTATCCACCATGGTAGCAAGACAACAACAACTTAACACATGCATTGACTTCCTGGTGTCTTCCGAAGTGAGGGATCTTCATTACGTTGAGCAATGTGGACTATGTGAGGTTCTAGGTCCAGGACTGCAGAACAATCTTAGGATTTCTGCCTTTGGTCTTAGTTAAGTACTTGCGCGGAACTAACATGCTATAGGTTTTGCGATCTCTAAGGTTAAAATCATTAAATTTCAGTGTTGTGAGATTATCTTGGTCAACACGTACTATGCACACCCCTTTCAGAAGATACGCAGTGATCAAGGTGTACTCAAAGTCTCTAGGTATACTGTCATGGTTAATATTTCCACTCAAAGGTGGTATGTAAACCGACAGAATGTGTGGGATCAGCTTGGCATTTGCAATATCATCTCTGTGCTTTGTTCTTGTCTCGGTCATGGTTCTAGAAGGTCCTGCTCCACAAGTAGTGGAGGGAGAAGCTTGGACTCCTCTTGTTGATGATGCTTGCACACCTGCAGACATCCTTCTTTCTGACATGACTCTCTAAGACATTAAGTCAATCAAAACTTCTTCAACTACTTTCTCAACAACGCTGAGATCGTCCGACATACAAGCTTGGGTCCACCATCTTAGGTGTGAAAATGAATTCAGAGACTACGATAAACATGAACAAGGAAATGATCGCAGGGTGAAGTAATCTCAAGTTTCAGGCTCAAATTCTCATTTAGCAAAAGTATTTTTGATGCGTGGTGCGACGAACTAAGTAGGGAAACTTAGCAACGGTCGGCTTGCAATGGATAAGAGGATGCATTAACTAATGTTCTGTCCATATGGCATGGTCTAATGGTCTAGTGGTGAGCCATAAAGGCATTTCAATCCGTTCAGAGTGGAAGTCGAACGGTTATATTGGCTTCCAACGGCTATATTTTTGTGCCATGGCGAAGTTCCATAAGTCATTGTTCTGATATCCTAGCGAAGCTCGATTCCTGTGATTTTTCCTTTTGTGAAGTTTCCTCTAGAGTCTTCTGTAACTTTCCAATTTTGGCCCTCTTCTTACTTATCTTCCTAGAATTTTTCCCACTAAGCTTCGTCTCGATCATCCTTTTTCCATTCTGATTCTTATCTTCTCTTGACATAGTCACTTCGCGCTGCTTAGGTTCTTTCTTCAGATCCAAAGGTAATAATCCTTCATCATATGGATTAGGTATTTCGGTCTTCTGTGGTTCCTCTAATGCTCTTATAACTTCGATACCCAAGTCCCTAGTGTTCAATGTCCTAGGTCTGTCCTCTTATTCTTTCATCAAGTAGGAGATCCTTCTAGACATAAATTCCATGAGTTCTTGCTTCTTCTGTTCTAGAGCGTCCTTTTCTTCTATTCTCCATATATGGTCTTTTTCAATCTAGATCCTTCCTAACAAAGATGGAAATGGGGCGTGGTCCTCAATAAATTTAATAACTTCGAATTCTTCCTCTGTCGAAGTTCCATGGGTACTCATAGCTATCTGGGTAATTCTTCCACATAGGGTTACCATTTTTCCTTTAAACAATCTGATGGTTCCTAGTGAAGGGACCAGAGTAGGCCTTCCAAGGGTTTCCAAAGTGCTTTCTGTCATAATGTTCATTGGTTTTCCCTCATCCAGAACACAGTCAATGTCGAAGTCTCCTATTCTTACTTTGATTTTCTCCTTTTCTTTGAATATTTTTGACAAACTAACATCCTTATGGTCATCCATGGTTTCTTTTATTTTCAGTAACATGATCTCTAATTCTTTCTGGGGTTCTTCTATACTTTTAGTCTCTTGATCTCCTTCAGAGTTTGCTTGTTCCATATTCAGCTTTTCAAGTCTAGCAATCATTCTAGGGCAATCAAATACTTCATGGTCCATAGCTCTACAACATAGGCATCTAGGGTTTCTCCCAGGGCATTCCTTAGCAAGATGTCCTGGTCTTCTGCAATTGTAGCAAAGAGTTGATCCTCTCTTTCTCTTAAATGATCCCCAACTCTTTTTGTACTGCGTGCTAGGATAATAAGGGTTAGGCTGCAAAAGTTTCTTTCTAGGGTACTGCATCCATTGGTTAGTCCAAAAACTCTTTCTATGCATAGGTATAACATATCTTTCCCTATTTCTATCCATACCAAACTTTCTTTTATCTAACAATGCTCTAGTTTTTAAGCTGAGACAATCAAGCATACCTAAATCCATACGTTAGAAGTAAAAATTTTCACTTATTTGCTTCCACGGGGCACAAATATTTTAGATCTAAAACTTGAACTATTCTTACCTTTACTAAAGGCTAGAGCTTACAGATCTTACCTCTTTTCTATAGAAATTTCTTTCTTAGGGCACAAAATGTTCAGATCTCACTTCTTTTCTTCAGTATCAACCTCTTTTCTTGCAGATCTGACCTCTTTCCTTCATATCTGACCTTTCTTTCTCGGCACAAAGCTTCACATGTCAAGTAGAATATTGTGCACTAGGGCAATAGATATATGCACAGAGCTTATTTCACACAAAGATTTTTTTTCTTTAGTTCCCAGTAATCACAGTTTCAGGTCCCGACAACGGAACCATTTGTTGGCACAGGGGCAGACCCAAGGTTCAACAAAACCCTAACTACCGACCCTTTCGACAACACTTGTGAAGCAAATGAAGTCTCACCCAAGGTAGAGGCAGGGGTGGTTGCAGGAATCAGATGTCTGCAACCTTATCTAGGACACAGATCTGTGATTATAGCACTTAGCAATCATCTAGCATGGCTTATTCATCGATATTCAACCCTTACAACACTTCGCAGGTGACACAGAGTATCACAGTGAGTACTTAGATTTAAGATAATTCAACACTTAGCCACAATGGTTCAACAAATCAAGCACTAAGCATCTTACATATCAGATCTAACATTCATTCTTATCTCAGAAGCATAAAGCATAACTAAATCTATTTAATCACATTAAGCACTTAGCCAAGAAGGAGATAAACACATTAGGTCGAAGCACATAGCACAATACACACAGTTACCATGGTTCACCCCCACCCTGGGGCTACGTCCACAAGATATTCTTATTTATTATCTCAGTCAAGCAGTTACAACACAAAGCTTCAACAACCCTTGCTTCTCATAGGACATAAGATCTGCGCAGCTCGCTAGATCCTTCTTCCTTGCACTTCGGCAAAACAACTTGTGAGCTTCTCATAATCATGCACAGAGCATTTACAAGATACATCTGATCACACAGATCTAGTCCTGGCACTAAGCCATCAACTATACATCACATAGATGTACTATCTCCTTCTTCCCTTTCCTAAGCATCTATTTATAGATTACAAAAATGTGCTTAAACGTGGGTGAACCCACAAGCCGACATCCCTTTCCCGTTACATTAACCCAAACCCTAAAGGGACCCAAAAATAGGTCTAGTTTCCCTAATTTCCGCTTCACGTTGCGCTCCATCTTTGACAAGCCGTCGAAGTCCCAAAAATGGTCAACTATGACCAAGTATTCTTCAAAACTTGGTCAAGGGCCAACAAGTCCAATCCATACAAATTGTTCTAATGTTAATCAACGAGCAAGGGGGTGAAACAATGTTATGGGAAATGTGAGGGGTTTGTATTAAGAGAAAATACGATATAATGAAAGGGGAGAAGAAATGGTCACTGCTCAATGATAACAACAATTAACTGTAAATCAACCAAATAAAACCTCACTGCAATCTACCGAAGATATTTCCACTTCATCCACTTGACACAAAATTTCTCTTGGCTGTAATCAATATCAGAATAGGGAGTGAAACAATCAATATGGGATATGCGAAGGGTTTGTAATTAGCGGAAAGTGAGATAATGAGAGGGGAGAAAATGATTATTTTTCATGAAATTGATCAAGAGATCTATAAAACATTCCATAGTAAGAATAGATGCATCAACCAATACTCAAATGATTGAGTAATAATTCATGTGTATTTGACTAGTTCATTGTCCATTAATATCCAACATAGTGCCATTGAAAAACAATAAGTATTTCACACAATTTGTAAGAGGTTTTGTTCCCTTTATTCGCACATTCTACATTTTATAATAGTCAACAACAACACTCATTCCCAATCTATAATCATTAACATCCACCATTGTCATACATTTCTTCAATCCACATCTATATTTAAAAGTCATGTTTCCAAAATAATAATGAAGTCACTATTTCTGCAATAGAGCCAATCAAGATCTGTAATGATGTTCGTTCCCATATATATATGTAGTAAAAAGACCAAAATAATCAAAACCTCACATGCCACGCTTGAAATGACAATTGACTATACAACCAACAACCACCATTTAAACACATGCTATGTAGGAGTAAATTTCCAAGGCAATGTAACCATACCACAAAACAAAACAACTCAGTGCAACTTAAAAGCCGAGCCAAATATCCAACATGACTGTCATCAACAGTGGTCAATTTCAATAAATAACATGCTTAAAACTCTGAGGGTATCACTGAGTATAAAAACAAACTATCCATACTACACATAGAGAAAAACCAACCAAACTCCATAATGCAACATTTCCACTTATCACAACAAACACACAGTCATGACAATAACTCAACATATCGTGCTGGGTTTGTGCACATTAATAAGTGGTTGGTTCATTTAAGTCAAGATTTTTAAGTGATGTTCTATTTTAGAATAAAGGAAAGGCATTTGACAACGTTTCCTAATATTTATCAAAGAACCGTGATTCAATTAAGTCATGCGCACTCAGGCTTATTCAACCAACAACACAAGGATGTTGTGGATATGCCTTCTATAGTTATCTAGTTTGATTATCACTCGGCCCCAAGGAAACCATAGTTATCATGCCCCATGTTTCATTTGCAAAACACCATACACAGAACACGACCTATGTGAGCAACCCTAAGAATTCGTGTCCAATGTCAGCCATGAACCAAATCACCATAAGTGAAAAACTAGTGACTGTGCATCAACCAACAATTCATCATTGTGGTAAAAAATCAATCAATCGAACAAGCCATGGTAGTTGTGTATACCACACATCCAATCGAAACGGGCATAGGCCCTTCCATTAAAAACAAMCGATTTCTTTGACATCAGGCGGGTGACTGTGAACTTTAGAAGCGCAAATTGGCAATGTAAGGTTCACGCCATTATCACAGAGGCAATGATGAAAAACCATACCAACACGACTGCTATACGACCAATGGGTGAGCCCATATTCAAGGTAATAAACCACAATAATCAGGAAAAACTTGGTAGACTTGACAGTCACCCTATACAACTCCAATATAGAGGGTTAAGGGTTTGCATGGTAGCCTTCACAGGAGGAATGAAACCAACTGCAGTGAAACTTTGAGGCTAAAGGTGTACGCACAAGGAGGACTATGATTCGCTTGTGAACGGGAGGCAGTTCTTTGACAGGGATGAAATAGGAGAACAAGGCTCTAGTTAAACCTCAAAATCATGAAGGCAACCATCCAACCATGATTTAAACAAAACCCTTCAACCAAAACGTAGTGGTAACAAATAACTATCACCCAGGAAGACTAACAACTTCGGTGAACTTGAAACTATTACAACAGAACCATCCATTTTCCATTTAAAACCAAAAATTCACACAGTTGCAGCACTCAAGACAAACAAAAACCCACACAACTGAGCCAAAATTATTTCATAACCAGAGTGAAGTCAAGAATGGCCAAAAGAGACATACCTGTTAATTGAAGTCCTTAAGACGAGAGGTGGCCGAGCGGTTTCGCCCTGCTAAAAATCTGGAGCGTGAACACAACAACATGATAAAACAATAGTCCGACTAGGGTGGCGACCAACGGGAAGGGTAAAGGTGACATACAGTAAATGCACGTCACCTCCAACCACATCTCATTTACTCAACAGTACATGCCAACGAGCCCCCCCATTAACACCATTAATCAACCCATGCATCGAGAATATCAACATATTTAAACTATAGCATAATCTAAGTTCCATATAACAATTCAACCATTCACATTATTACTTTGCCAAATGCACCACCCATATCCATATTTCCACCATATGCATACAAAAATGCAATTTAACACAATTTCATAGCCATTTCCTTGTTAGCTATGGTTTAATAATAATCAACCAATATTTTATGCATGTAGTATTGCATAACTAGGTCCCTTTGCACTCGTTGTAATACTTTGCCTTCTTCAAAACTGCCCTTCATGTAATTTTACTAACATGTTTACTATGCAGGTGCAATAGGAACAATCATCATTAATGAATAGAAGGTTGTAGAGAAATCTCAACACATATCAATAACAACGACATTAACGACAACCATGTAAACCTTTATAGCACCTCATCGTAGCATCCAAAATAAAACAGATCTGCTCTCCATTAATTCAAGGGGTCCCACCTACTAGTATTATTTAGTTTGATAATAATAGGCTTTAGCAACACTTTGCGGGAGAAACTACATTGACGTTTTCAATCGTCAACAAACTGGCGACTCCACAGGGAAATTTATTTTTAACAGATTAGAACTCAGAACTCATGGTTTCACAGACCAAGAATAGTAATCTCAAGAAGACGTAACTCGAATGATTATGCAACAGGGGGAAGTGAGAGGATTTAATGGAAATATGACCAGGACTTTGGGAATAACTCATGAAAAGTGTTAAGTATGAGGGGGTTTACCACTGCGTGCATAATCATTTGACCAGAATATGTTCTTTTACCTTTAAGGAGAAAAATTTCCATATTTTCTCTTAAACTCTCAATGGATGAAGAAATGGCGAGAAGAAGCGGGAGATAACCAATTCTTTATAAGACAGAAGTGGAAATATATAGCAATTTCAAGGGTCCTTTAGAGACGACATCATAATAGTTCTGTAAGCTTGATTGTTATTGAATAACAATGCTAGCAGAAGTGTCACTGTGGCAAATATGATCCAACATATTATTCTCTACTGAGACTAAAAGATGACCCAAAACAAAACTCAAAAGAATGAAATTGCAAAAGATTAAAAAGGCAGAAATAAAGTGACAGAAAAGTAAAGGCAGAAGAAAATACTTAAAATATAAAACAACTACTGTAGGCAAGAAAAAACAAAAATCGAAAAACGAAGCTAGACTATTAAAATACAGGAAATCCAGACAGTGTAGAGATTTTCACGTTGGTTCCACATAATGCTTTAAGTGAGAACCATTAGTTCTGCATGAAAACAATCGCTCCTGCAAATATTTTAGAATGTAAGAATTTGTACCTAAGACAAAAGCGATTTTGAAAGGACCCAGCCATAATTTCTGAAATTTTGAATGTCTTCCCCTATCTGCATGAGCCGAATCCCATAGCATGAATTTTTCATTGACCTTAAACTTGACAATTTTGACACTCTTGTTGAAATACTTCTTAATGGTCTATTGTCTCCTTTTAATATTATCCAAAGCAAACATTCTTTGTTCTTCCAAAGCTAGTAATGCATTTACTCTTTGTGGGACATCTGAAGAATTTAATTCTCCGGTTTGTAGCATCAACCTTAAGGAAGAAAGTTCCAGCTCAATTGGCAAGAGGGCTTCTTGAACATAAACTAGCTGAAAAGGGGTACAACCAGTGCTTACTTTGGTGGTAATTCAATATGCCCAGAGGACATAAGTGAGGAGAGTATTCCACTGGTGAGGTTTATCCTCGATGAGCCTTTTGACAATCCTTACCAGATTTTTATTAGTGGACTCAACTTGCCCGTTTACTTGGGGATAATAAGATGATGATGTGAATTTTTTAACCCCCAATTTGGCTAGAAACTGATTCAGCTTAGTAGAAATGAAAGCGGGATTGTTGTCTTTAATAATTTCCAATGGGAGACCAAATCTGGAAAAAATATTATTTTCAAGGAAATAAATTACCCAATCATCTGTGGAATGTTTAAGTGGGAAAAATTCAGCCCATTTAATAAAATAGTCCATGGCTATCAAGATGAAAACTTTCCCAGCTAAAGAAGGAGGGTTAATAGGACCAACACAATCTAATCCCCGCTTTGAAAAGGGAAAATCTGGCAAGACAGGTTGTAATGGCATAGATGAAAGGCGTTCTTCCCCAACAATTTTTTTGCATTTGTCGTAAGACCTCGAAAAAAACATATGAGTCGTGAAATATCGAATGGAAATAATATCCCTTCCTAATAATCTTGAAAGCAATGGTCTTTGCAGAAAAATGACCTCCTATATGAATGAAAAAAATTGAAGAGTTGTGGGATTCCTGCAAGAATTTCTATGCGTCTTCATAGTTTATATAATGAAGTAACACACCATCAGTAGATATCCGAAATTATAGGTCTCCTATAATGACATATCTTGCAGATTCAAGATGAAGTCTCCTCCTTTGATGAGTGTCTAAGTTGTTTGGACATCTTTGGTTCTGTAAATAATAAACCAAATTTTTTTACCAAGGATGTTCAGACACAACGAGGGTCTGATCATCAATGTAAAAGAGGGATAAAAGGGAACTATCTTCTTCATCAACTTCTTCACCATTCTCAGCATGCTGAGCCAAGTGAAGGGCTAGGTCACACCCCTTGATAGTGGTAGAAGTCACGATATTCAAATCATGCTCCTGGATCTTGGCAAGCCAATGTGCAATTTTTCTTTAAATATAAGTCCGTGAGAGAAAAAATGTAACAGTGGGTAAAGGGACTTTTACCAACATATGCTTACCTAAGATATAGTGGAAAAACTTTTCAATGGCTTTAACAAGATAAAAAGAGTGTTTTTCAATAAAAGAGTATTTAAATTCATCATCAGACAAACTTTGACTCATGTAAGCCACATGTTTTTCATTTCCTTGACCATAATCTTGCATAAGGACAACAGAAACTGCCTCCTTAGTGGCATTAGTATAAATCGTGAAATCCTTCTCAAAGTCCGGCTTCGCCAAAACCGATGCGGAGCTGATTGCTTTCTTAATCACTTCAAAAGAATTTCTAACATCATCAGTCCAGGAAAAAGAATGGTCTTGCTTAAGTAGATTATGGATTGGCTTGACCATCATTGCAAAATCTGGAACAAACCTACGGACGAAGTTAATAACTCCCATAAAGGCTTGAACCTCTTTCTTGGAAGTAGGAGTAGGAAGGTTAAGGATAGCAACAATTCTTTACAGATTGATACTTATTTCTGAATCAGAGACAATGTGTCCAAGGAGCTTTCCCTTGGTAAAACCAAAAATGGACTTGGAAGGGTTTATGAAAATTCCAAACTTCCTACACCACATGAGAAATTTTCTCAGATGACCAAAATGATCTGATCGGATTTTAGAGTAAACTGTCAAGTCATCAAGGTAGAACTAAATTATCTTACTAATCAAATCATCAAAATATAATTGCATAGCTTTTTGAAAAGTGGCACCTGCATTAAATAAACCAAACGGCATACACTCATAAGCAAAGGTACCCCAACGAGTAATAAAGGTGGTTTTATATTTATCTCCCTGTTTTACCTTGATTTGATTGTAACCGAAAAACATGTCAAGTAAGGACATCATTTGTGACCCAACAACTTACTGCAAAATCATTTCCATGTTGGGAAGGGGAAAGTGGTCCTTTATACTAGCTCGATTTAATGCGCGAAAATCAACGCACAATCTAATATGACCAGTTGTTTTCAAAACAGGGACTAGATTTGAGACCCATTCAGAATACTTGACTGGAAAGATAATTCCATCCTTCAAAAGTTTTTCCAACTCCTTTCAAATGGTAGCTTCTAGCGCAGGGTTGATAGGTCTTTGTCTCTACCTAACCATTTTTATGCCTTCCTGGATGGGAATGGTGTGTTGTATGAGGACAAGATCAAAACCACAAATATCCTCATAAGACCAAGCAAAAACGTCTTGAAATTCACCAAGCAACTTGGAAAACTTCTCCTTCTATTCATCTGAACATTTGGCACCTATTTTAACGTTCTTTGGAGCCTTGGGTGTCCCAATGTTCAAGGATATGGTTTCACCCACCTTCCTTTTCGACTCTTCTTCCTTTTGTTTCGTCTTGTTGCCTGCATCACTCAAAGAAAATGAACTCTCTAGAGGAGTCAAGCCTTTAGGTATCTTGTTATCTTCTATGGATATAATTTCCTTAGGCCTAAAGGGTCCATTTTGGATAAAAGCGCAAATTATCTCGTCATTAGGGAAGACCTTCCAAGATTCTACATTGTCGGGAATATGTGGATGATATAGGGATTGAAATGTACAATCAGGTCTGTGTGGCAGAAGTTGTTGAGTAGGAGAAGTTGCAAAAACATCCAACCGATAAACCATTGATTTTAGTTCCCTCTTTACATGAGTGATATTGAAAGACAATAGGTTTGAGATAAGAGCCTAGACCATTTGGTGTATCATTTCATCAACTTGTTTCTAGGGGAATAAATATTACATACGAGGTTAACAACAAGCTCAGAATCCCCGAAAAATGATAGGTGACCACAACCAAGATTATATGCATTTTCAATGCCTAATAACATGGCTTCAAATTCAGTGACACTGTTTGTGCAAGAAAACTCCAACCTATAACAAAAGTTATGAATTTTTACTATAGGAGAAATTAAGACAACACCAACTCCATTGTCCTCATTAGAGCATGAACCATCAAAGTGCATGTGCCACATACCATCATCCAAATTGATTTCTTCCAAAGGAATATTATTCTCCTCAACAAAGATGGAGTATAAACCTAGGTCCTCTTCAAGATAGTTTACATTAGGTTGTGGGACACTCTCAATATAAGGGGATATTATTCCTTCTCTAAGAACTATAATGTTTTTTTTTTCGTTCCTAGGAATGGATAAATGTGTTCCATCGAGTGAGAGGTATCCACCTATTAAGACTTGCCAATCTCTCCCCAAAATAACTGATTAATTGCTTACAAGAATATCAATCACCTGAATGTTGAGGGTCGTCTTTATTTCGGGGTGAGCGCACAAAGCTAAGGTCACATCTTTAATCTCACCTATGGTCTTTTGTTGAAGACTATTACAGGAAAGCATGCTTCTGGCATTTTCTTTTGTACAAGATAGGCCTAGCTCTTCCATAATAACCTTCAACATGACACTTGGGTCTGAACCACCATCAATGAGGCAACAATGGGCGATTTTATCCATGATATTTACAGAAATATAAAAAGGGGGATTTGTTACATGGTATCTAAATTTATGTACACCTACTTTATTTAAAGAAGAATCCTCTTTGCTTACCTCTTCAGAAATATTGGCCACAACGAAAGCCTTTCCTTCCATGAATTTTTTTAGATGCATCTGTTGTTCAGGGATGGCAACCATGTCTAGGAGGGTTGCATCTTCTTTGATGTTAGCCAGTTGATTCAAGATATTGTACTTGGAAGAGGGGGGAGGAGGAGTGATTCTTTGACTCTCAGGAATTTTAGGAGCCTGGGGCACAACAACGATCAAGGATGAGCTTGGGCTAGAAGAACTGCGAGGAGGGTCAAACTTACCTTTTAGGGCATAGGATTTGTTCCTGGTATTGATGATCATGATATATTCCGGCTCGACAAAATCTAGGACAACAATAGTAGCCTCTGGTATTTTACCAAATATCTTGTCTCTGGCACTCTTCCTTACCTCACACGTGGTTTCCTCATGGTGTTCCTCGCAAAATTTACACCAACTCCTAGGCAGGATAGCTTTGGGCTGAAAATTATTGTCAAGTGGACTTCTAAAAGGAGGGGCAGATGACGATGAATCTCCAGGGGTGAGAGGAGAGACAGTACCCCTCCGCTCAAATGCTATCATATGATTGTTCATATCTTGTACCAGATGTAAGAGAGCGGACATGTTTGTCTATCTAACTGATTCTCCATAGGGTAGACTAGTTCGTTCAAGTTGTTATTTGTACTCTGAACAAGTGTGTAGAGAGGAACCAAGATTATCAATGGATTTTTCTTCAAGCCTATGATGATAAGGAGAAGGAAATGCATTGTAGTAATGCATGAAGGTGACTTGGTTCTAAGGGAGAATAAGTTTGGGGATTTTATTATACAACTTGGTGAAATGCAAGTTGAAAGACATGATGGTCTCACCATCTTTGTAAGTGATGTTATTGTACTCCCTTAACTTCTCAGTGGAGCTTTTGGATTTCCCGTAAGTGTATCTGAACCAATATATTAATTCCTCCTAGGTAGACAAAATCTTAGGAGGAATATCAAAGAAGTCAGCCGCAGCCTTCACTTCCAAGGAATTGACAAACAAGTGCATGCAAGTGTCATTGTCATTAGCCCCTATGTTATGACAAGCATTAGGAAATGCCACTAGGTGTTCGTTAGTACTGACAGTGTTATTTCCCGAAAACCTAGGCAAGTGCTCCTTAAACTTTAGAAGTGGGTGAGTAGCAGGTGCTAAGTTAAGAGGAGAAGACACATG
>JASDQU010503273.1:20723-37513 GCA_032191745.1 Picea mariana
CGGTTCTGGAAAGATTTCAAATTTCTGTCATATCCCGTCATACGAGCTTGAACTACCATGATTGCTTGCTTCCACCAGCGCATGTCTCGGATCTTGTTGTGACGTGGGGTGATCACTTCATTATTTCGTGCATGCGTGGATAATGAGCACGTGAACCGTGTTTTATGCAGCTACGTCGTTTGGAGAATATCCCTGTCATCAGGCTCGCTTGCTACTTTCCACAGCACGCGAACCCTTCGGAAACCCCTGTTAGCTACGGAAAGTGAATACTTTCCACAGCACACCCTTTGATATGAAAACTCACTTCAGCTGCGGAAAGCAAAACCTCGTGCCACATCATTTAAAAATATTTCTTAGCGCGAAAGCAGGTATTCTCCGTATCGTGCCACGTGCGAACTGTCTGTTGAGCTTCTCGCGCCTCGTTACTTTCCATAGCACTTTGAACTGATGAAACAGCGTTGTTAGCTGTCGAAAGCTATCTCTTTCCACAGCACACAATAGGCCCTGAAACATGACGTTAGCTGTTGAAAGCAAACAGTCATATTTTCGAAATAGAAGACTTTATTTTCGATTATTTCCTAAGAGACACCAAAAACCAAAATTTTTATGAACTGAAAAAACTCAAAAATGACTTGAAGCTACTACTGAAAGTTATGACATCCACCCAAAACTCGGCCGAAAGGACGGTTTCGTTTTGGGAGTTAACAGATAGAATTTTAAAAGACTTTGTTTTGTTTCCTTCATATTTTTTAAAATAAGCGATTTAACATCCTTTGATAATTTTATGTAATTAAATTGTACAATATCAATATTTAATATTACTAGTTTAGTATTTGAAAATAATGTTTTTAGATAATGTTAGATAGGATCACCATCCATAAACAATCGCAATCTTGAGCCCGCCAGTCCTGGAGTCCATTTGTCAATTTGTATGTCGCGGAACTCCGAGTGTTGTTTGGAGGACACGGGACAATAGAAGTACAATGTTGAGGTAGATGGACCGAAAGTCTGCCTGTCAATTTGTATATCGCGGAACTGTGGGTGCTATTTGTAGGGCATGAAACAATAGAGCCTCAATTTTGAGCCCGCCGGCCCCAGAACCTGCGATCCAAAAAGTGGCTAAGTATGGAATGAAGGATTCGTACATGCTCTATAAAATCGTATGTCCATACTTATAAAAGTACATATTTAGTATGTATTGTTTGTTTCTCAGAAAATTTCTAGGTGTCGAAGTTGGCGGATGCACGTGTTCAGATTTCCACTTACTTTTATATCACCAGCCCGACCGATCACTTCCCCGATTCAAATTGTACAAACCTTTTTGTCTAATTAAATTGTACAATAACAATATTTAATATTAATAATTTAGTATTGAAAATAATGTTTTTAGATAACGTTAGATAGTTGATAGGAATTACCATCTGTAAACAATGGCAATCTTGAGCCCGCCAGCCCTGGAGTCTGTCTTTCAATTTGTATATAGCGGAACTCCAAGTGTTGTTTGGAGGACATGGAACAATAGAAGTACAATGTTGAGCCATCCAATCCGCAGGTCCGCTTGTCAATTTGTATATCACAGAATTATGGGTGCTATTTGTAGGGCACAGAACAATAGAGGCCCAATTTTGAGCCCGCCAGCCCGAGAACCCACGATTCAAAAAGTGGCTAAGTATGGAATGAGGGATCCATACATGCTCTATAAAATCTCATGTCCATAATTTATAGTACATATTTAGTATGTATTACTCATTTTTCGAAAAAAATCTAGGTACGGAAGTTGGCGGATTTAAGCCTTCAGATTTGCCTTACTTTTATATCATCAGCCCGACCGACCGCTTCCCCGTTTCATATTGTACAAACTTTTTGGCTCATGGTTTTTCCGAATAGGCGAGTTGCCAGATAAGCGGGTTCAATATTGATAATTTCTGTAATTAAATTGTACAATATCGATATTTAATATTAATAATTTAGTATCTGAAAATCAAGTTTTTTTATAATGTTAGATAGTTGATAGGGATGACCATCCGAAAACAATGGAAATCTTGAGCCCGCCAGTCCTCGAGTCTATCTGTCACTTTGTCTATCGCGGAAGTCCAACTGTTGGTTGGAGGACATGGAACAATAGAAATTTGTATATCGCGGAAGTCTGGGTGTTGTTTGTAGGGCACGAAACGATAGCGGCCCAATTTTGAGCCCGTCGGCCCAAGAACCCGCGATCCAAAAAGTGGCCAAGTATGGAATGAGGGATCCATACATGCTCTATAAAATCTCATGTCCATAGTTTATAAAAGTACATATTTAGTATGTATTACTCGTTTCCTCCAACTGTTGTTTGGAAAACACGGAACAATAGAAGTGAAATGTTGAGCCAGCCAATCCGCAAGTTCGCTTGTTAATTTGTATATCGCGTAACTCTGGGTGCTATTTGTAGGATATGGAGCAATGGAGGCCCAATTTTGAACTCGCCAGACCGAGAACCCGCAATCCAAAAATTGGTCAAGTATGGAATGTGAAATCCATGCATGCTCTCTAAAAATCTCATGTCCATACTTTATAAGAGTACATACTTTGTATTACTCGTTTTTTGGATAATTTCTAGGTGCGAAAGTTGGTGGATTCACGTCTTCAGATTTCACTTACTTTTATATCACCAGCCCGATCGACCACTTCCTCGTTTCATATTGTAATAAATGAATATAAACTGGCCCAAGTCCAATTGTGTTATCATATCAACACGAGGCCCTTAAAATTCAAATAGCCCTCAAGTCTGCTTGTCAATTTGTATATCGCGAAACTCTGGGTATTATTTTTAGGGCACGAAACAGAGGCCCAATTTTGACCCCAAGAACCCACGATCCAAAAAGTGGCTAAGTATGGAATGAGGGATTTGTACGTGCTCTATAAAATCTCATGCCCATACTTTATAAAAGTACATATTTAGTATGTATTACTCATTTCTCGAAAAATTTCTAGGTGTGGAATTTGACAGATACACCTGTTCATATTTCCACCCAGTTTTATATCACCAGCCCAACCGACCTCTTCCACGTTTCATATTATACAAAAATTTTGGAACGCGAGTTTCCAAATACACGGGTTTTTCTTTTAAATAAGATATTTAACATCCTTTAATAATTTTATGTAATTAAATTGTACAATATCAATATTTAATATTAATGCTTTAGTAATGAAAATAATGTTTTTAGGTAGTGTTAGATAGTTGATAGGGATCACCATCCGTAAACAATCGCAATCTTGAGCCCGCCAGCCTCGGAGTCCGTCTGTCAATTTGTATATCGCAGAACTCTGAGTGTTGTTTGAAGGACATAGAACAATAGAAATGCAATGTTGAGCCAGCCAGCCCGCAAGTTTTCCTGTCAATATGTATATCGCGGAACTCTTAGGTGCTATTTGTAGGACACGGAACAATAGAGGCCCAATTTTGAGCCCGTCAGCCAAAGAACCCGTGATCCAAAAAGTGACTAAGTATGGAATGCGAGATTCGTACATGCTCTATAAAATCTCATGTCTGTACTTCCTAAAAGTACATATTATGTATTACTCATTTTTTCAGAAAATTTCTTGGTGCGGAAGTTGGCGGATTCACATCTTCAGATTTCACTTACTTTTATATCACCAGCCCAACTGACCGCTTCCCCATTTCATATTGTACAAACCTTTTTGTCTAATTAAATTGTACAATATCAATATTTAATATTAATAATTTAGTATTGAAAATAATGTTTTTAGATAATTTTAAATAGTTGATAGGGATTACCATCCGTAAACAATCGCAATCTTGAGGCCACCAACCCTAGAGTTCGTCTGTCAATTTGTATATAGCGGAATTCTGAGTGTTGTTTGTATGACATGAAACAAAAGGAGTGCAATGTTGACCCAGCGAGCTTGCAGGTCCGCCTGTCAATTTGTATATCGCGGAATTATGGGTGCTATTTGTGGGCCACGGAACTATAGAGGCCCAATTTTGAGCCCACCAGCCCGAGAACCCATGATGCAAAAAGTGGCTAAGTATGGAATGCGGGATCTGTACATGCTCTATAAATATCATGTTCATACTTTATAGTACATATTTAGTGTGTATTACTCGTTTTTCGAAAAATTTCTAGGTGCAAAAGTTGTCAGATTCACGTCTTCAGATTTCAATTACTTTTATATCACCAACTCGATCGATGGCTTCCCTGTTTCATATTGTACAAAAATTTTGGCTCGCGGTTTTTCGAATAGGCGAGTTACCGGATAGGCAGGTTTAATATTGCGTTTCCATTGTTCGGTCACCCACAAACAGCACCCTGACTTCCGCGACCCACAAATTAGCAAACAAATTGAAATAAAAGAATATATATTATGTGAAGTCTAATGGAACAATCATATGAACGAGAGGACATTAAAATTCAAATTCGTCGTTGTTATACTTGCGGTGAAGCTAACAGTATAGAAACTTTACTTAAACATCCAAAAAATGAATGTCTTGTAACTTTTCGATGCTTATCTTATACAAACAGATCCTGGAACTATAAACATCGCTCGTTGTATCTATTCCTTGATTAAAGAACCTGTTAACATGTTTAATGCACTCCATAGTTACTGTTAAGACCAATTCCCGCTTCCGAAAATTGCCATCCACTTTCTCTCTTCCCTCTGCTTTCCCTTTCTTTACTTACTCATTTTTTCTGAAAATGTATAGGTACGGGATTTGGCGGATTCATGTTTTCAGATTTCCATTGTTACTTTTATATCACCAGCCCGACCGACCGCTTCCTTGTTTCATATTGAAAAAACTTTTTGAATCGTTGGTTCCTGCATAGGCGTGTTTAACATTCAGTTTCCATTGTTCCGCCGCCTGCAACTAGCACCCGGACTTTCGCGATTTACAAATTAGCAAACAAATTCCCCTTCATCTCATATTCTTTCACTTTTTGTTTATTTGGTCCTTTTTCCAAATGTCTCATTCTTTTATATACAGAACCCGAAGTTCAGCAATATGCAAATTTCCCTTTTGACATTGTGCTTCCGTTGTTCCCTTGCGGACAAATAGCACCTGAAATTCTGCGACATACAAATTGACGGTCGATATCTGTCACTGAGATGCAATATGACAATCAGCCCCTCATGTCTCCTGGGTATATCTTATGCCTTTTTTTTTGTAACCCTCTCGACCGCTTTCCATACTTGAGCATTTCTTGGAATCTGTTTCACGGGTTGGTGGGTGCCCGAAATGTACAATGCTTCGTCGCAATTCGCCATCACCGCTACCTTCGTACTTATTTCCAGATATGCAATAATTAAGCTTTAATGTTAGTGGTTCATCCTACAGGAACCGTTAAGATTGTCATTAATGTTCGGAATTCCAGAGAAGATTTGTCATTACTACGAATTAAACCAAGATTTGCGAACAAGACTGTTATCTTTTCCAAGTATTCATTTCAAACATGATGCAACCTATTTTCGTCCACCGATGGGTTGGCTCCTTTAAGAAATATCTAATTCTTAATCTCTCTTCGTCGTCACTGCGACCTTCGCACTTTTTTCTAAATATGCAATTAGTGAGATTTAATGGTAACAGCTCATTCCGCACGAACCCTAAAGATTGTCATTGATCAGCGAAAGGATCGAGGAGATATTCCATTGATACGCATTAAAGCATAATTTTCGGAGGGTTATATTATCCCTCCCCAAATTTCATTTGAAACATCGTCTGGAGCAAACGAAAATTCTCGTTAACTTGTAGCAGCAGTTCTGTCCAGATACAGTAAACACATTCGGGCATAATGGCCAGTGGTTCCACTATTCCAGGGCATATTCTTACTACTCATCTCCCTCTGCCCAAGACCAAAAAAGGAGATGGTCCCTTGGTACACCGAGAGATATATTTCAAGCCAAAGAATTCCAAGGTAACCCTGCCTTCTTAGAGAACCTGCCCAGTCGCATTGATGGTTGGCGCAAAGGTTGATGTCATGGATTATGAGCCGAAAGAAGACAATCTGATGGGCGATGATACGACAATGGATGATGGAAATGCAGAGACTGTTCCCACTCCTCCACCCAAATTGAAATCAACCATAACGGGTGGAAATTCCCGGCTCAGTGATGGCGGTCTTGACAACACCAAAAGGAGTTTCAAAAAAGAAACCAATGCTAAACGCAATAGTCGCTTTACAACTCGAAAGTAGGAATTCCAGAGGTCCAAATTAGTTTATTTTGGGCGAAAGAGTTTCACTGTAAAGAAATTATATGTTGATTTTCCCAGAGATATATTTCAAGCCAAAAAACTATTCACTTGCAGGACTACTATCATGTTCTCTGGATATACAATTAACATCTTCGGGAATCAGGACCAAAATTCTCACTGGTGCAAAGCATATTTGTACTAGTCATCTCCTTCCACCCAGAATGGACTAATTTGGGCCTCTGAAATTGCAGGTGCAACCTGTGTCCCTGAAGTTTTTTCGACTATGCAGAGACGGTTTCTAGTTGTGTCCTAACTTTCTGTTAAGGGATATTCCATTTTCCCTGCAACTTTTTTCATCTTCTTCCTCACGGGAAGCTTATGAAAACTATCAATTTTACCATAGGATGATTCATCGAGGAGAAAACTGCAAGGATCCTGCATATTGCGGATCCCGTGCCTGTGTTTGTGGTATATACATTCAATGTTTTGGCCCGAAGAACTGGGTCCAATTTCTAAGGATACATGTACAATACTCGTTGTTTTTATTTTTATTTTAAATGGATTTGCTATTAAAAAAAATTGCCTTGGAGTCCTCGTTGTTGCTTCTTTTCTGGATTTAACGCATGTTTTCATTTGCATGGTTTGGTGGTCTTGTAGTTCATCACTATTGTGTTTACTGAGGTTATTTGTTCTAAGATGGAACATCTAACAATTATATGTCAATGTACTGTGTCAATCCACTAGGCTTTTATGCAAACAAAAAAATGGATTACACACAGTTTCAAACCAACGTTCAATTCTATTCCAAATTCAGATAGAACATAGCAATACCAAAGTACAATGTTGCAGTGAAATATTCATTCTTGTTTCTAGACATGCAGTTATTAAGTTTTAATGCTAACAACCCATAATGCAAGAAGTTTAATACTTAAGTTAATATGTTACAGTCATGGAAGAATGTATCAAGAACACAATTACACCCACACGTTCCAATAAAATCTAATCTTCAACAAAACATTTGCTGACAATTAGTAGAAAATGAAGTTTAATACTTAAGTTAATATGTTACAGTCATGGAAGAATGTATCAAGAACATACTTACACCCACAGGTTGCAATAACATCTAATCTTCAACAAAGCATTTGCTGACAATTAGTAGAAAATGATGGTTTTGCAACAATGGGGCTTGTTTGAAATCAATTCGCGCTTACGAAAACTGCCCTTAACCTTTCTATTTTCCCACTCTTTTATCCCCTGTAGTTTCTCTTCCTAGTTACTTAATCGATTTTTTTTCCGAAAATGCCTTGTTGTGCGGCTTGGTGGATTCACGCGTTTTGACCGAGCAATTCCCCTTTCTCTAAATTGGACCTCTATTGTTATGTGTCCTACAAGTAGCAACCAGAGTTCCGCAATATACAAATTGACAGGAGGACTTGCGCGTTGGTTGGCTCTACATTGCACTTATGTTTTTCTATGACCTCCAAACAACATTCGGAGCTCCGCGATATAAAAATTGGCACACGGGCTCCAGGGCTAGCGGGCTCAAGATTGCCATTGTTTACATATGGAAAAGTGATAAAACGATCCATACTACATTTCTGTCACAGAAGTTATATTAAAGGGAAAAGCATTCCTCTATAGTTTTGTGTCCTACAAACACCACCCAGAGTTCCGCACTATACAAATTGACAGTCGGACTTGCGAGCTGGCTGGATAAAAAAATGACTCACAGTTCCACGATATACAAATTGACAGACGAAGCATACAACCAAGAACCAAGTAAACTCGTGGATCGTATTCCTAGTCGTTGTTTTCTGTGCCCGCCACCTTCGCACTTCTTTCCAAGTATATATCTTGGCAGGAAAATGGGATATCTGTTACAAATGTGAATATATTGGCCCTTATTTTTCGTCTTCTATACTTAGCCAAATATCCATTTCTCTTTTCCCTGAACTTTATCTTTCTAGTCACTTTTTTCGTTTTTTCGAAAATGTCTAGCTGCGCGCGTGGGTGGAGTTGTGGGTTCACGCTTGCACTCATGCTCTTATATCGCGACACCAACTGACCGCTTCCCCATTCCATACCCAGACACTTCTCCGACCATGGATTCTCGGTAGGTGGGCTCTAGATTGGACTTCTATTGTTCCATGGCATGCGAACAGTACTGTCACTTACGCGATATACAAATTTACAATCGGACTCATATCATACCCTATTCCTTATTACAGTCTACCTATCATGCCCTCTTTTGTGCTATACATTTTGCACTGAAAAATTCCGATAAATACAATTTAACCGTCGGGTCCTCAAGTCTTCTATGGAACTATTTTCACCCCAATTTGAAGCCCATCTGTCCTCTTTCCATAGTTCGCCATTTCTTCGAATTTCTTTCGCGGATCGTCGGTTTGGCGGGTTCAAGAAATATTCAATTCCTAATCGTTGTTCCTATGCTCGCACCCTTTTGCAATTAGCAATTACCATATATATAATATCTTATTTCTAGGCATGCAATTAGCAAGGGTTAATTTTAAACATCATGGAATGTCATTTGCTCATCGTCGGGTTGGTTCGTTCACGAAAACTTCAATCCTCGCTTCCGAGAATGAGTATGCCCGATCGTTTCCCTATTCCATACTTAGCCACTTCCCCGAAATTCCACAAATATACAAACCGACTACTGAATTGCCCCATCATGCTCTCTTCCGTTTTCCACGTTTTACACTAAAAAGTTTCGATACATAAAATTTAACCGTGGAACACTCACATCTCCTGAGTATCCCCGTAACCATTTTTTGAATCTTGTCCGACCACTTTTCAGACCTTGCCATTTGTTCCTTTCTCTCCCCCATCTTCGTCACCTTCGCACTTGTCTATAATAAAAGAAAAAAATATTTGTTTATATATATTTATACATATCTTGTTTCTAAATATGCAATTACTGACATATAATTCTAATAGCTCATCATGCAGGAACCGTATAGATTGTCATTGATGGGCGAAAGGCTCGAGGAGATCTCCTATTAATGCACATTAAACCAAGATTTGCAGGGGGTTATATTATCCCTTATGAGTGTTGATTTCAAAATCATGAAATGTCATCACCTTGGCACGTTCACGAAACCTCCAATCCTTAATTGCTCTTCGTCATACCCGCCACCTTCGCATTTATAAATATGCAATAAGTAAGCTTTACTGCTAACAATTCATCATGCACCACCCATACAGATTGTCATTAATGAGAGAAAGGCTCGAGGAGCTTTCCCATTCATAATCATTTAACCAAGATTTAGCGGAGAGTTACGTTATCGGCTCTAATTGTTCATTTCAACCATCGTTTGGAGCAAACCAACGTTCTCATAAACCTATGGCATCATCTCGACAACAGTTCTGTGGAGATACAGTGAACATATTCGGGCGCGAGGACCAGAACTTCCAGTGGTCCAGGGCATTTTCTTATTACTCAACCTCTGTCGCAGAGAACCAAGTAATTTGGACCTCTGGGATTGCTCATGCAGGCTATGTCCCTGAGGTTTTTTACTGTAAGGACCTGGTCTCTTGGTGCGCCGATAAATTTATTTCAGACAAAAGAATTATTCCACTGCGGGACCGCTCTTCTGTTTCTTTGTCACCTCAGGTCTTCCGCCAGATGTTAAGATTGTCGGAGCCAACATTGACGTTCAGAGGAGAAGATTGCAAATAGTTCCTAGCAAAGAATAATAACGGGTTGGACCTCTTTCCCCATTTATTAGAAGACTTGATTCTAGTTCCTCAAGATATCACAAGCTTGCAGGTTAGTTCATTTAGAAATCCATTCTGTGAAATTGCCTGGTTGTTTACAAGAATAACGGGACAGGAGTCCACAGCAATTGTTTCCCGGATGGCTCTTTATATTTTCTATTTCATAGTCAACGAGCAAGCCATTTTTTATTGGGGCAAGTTAATTTCTCATGAAATCTGTTCCCAATTGTCAAGCTTCAAAAGGTAAAAGAAATTTTATATGTCGTCCTACTTAGTTTTTGCGATAGCGCATTGCCATCAGTTTCCACAACTGTCTCTGTCCAAAAATGTCAACTGGGAATCTGACCCAGTAACGTTCTAGTACCAGGCCTTGTGGAAGCACAAGGCTTCCCATTGTTTTTATGAGGTTTTTAATGGCTTCGTGCCTATTTTCAAAGTTTTTTTGTTAGGAGAAGATGCTCCCCGCATATTTGAACAGGCAACCAGTTTTTTGGACAGGAAGGGGACACTTGAACATTTGGATAATTACATTGTGATAAGAATTTTTGGCTCCACAGAAAAACCTGCTCTCCTTCCATGTCACATTACGGACAGAATGTTTATTGCAGAAGTAGCACGGCAATACAACTACTGGTTGCATCTATTGCAAAAGAAGAAAAAAAAATAGTTCATTCCTCTGCCTTGGAAAGTAGGGGAGTTCATGTTGAAAAACGTCAACAAAATTGATGAATTCGCAGTGCATTCTAGCAACTTCAACCTGAGATATGCTAAAAGCATAAGAGGGTTCGACCCCGATAATATTTTTTAACAACATTTACAAACACTTTGCCTCGGCGATTGTTTTTTCAAAAAACACCTGCCCAAAAACAGAGCCACTAGCGGCAACGCTCCTACTTCTGATTCCAACGACCTAGAAATAGTGCAAAGTTGCACTAAATTGTACAGCCAACAGGGGAAAGGCCCCGGTGACAATAGTGTTCAATCGGCAAATAGCACTCCAAAAAGTATGACATCCCGGAGCATCACTCCAACAGCCCACCACAGCAACAAAGCAACTCAGATTTCTTCAAACGGAGGAGGATACAACAACCCTCCTCAATCTAAAATTGATAGTTCTCACAAGCTTTCAGTAAATAAGAAGAGAAAAAAAAATGTGGGACAGGCGGAAGAGTCAAAAATTCAGAGTGAGAACATGGAACTTGACATTGATCTAGATAGCATGCTCTACTACCTTGATTAGCCCGAAGACGCCATCCAGCATAACCATCCAATGGACATATCTGATACAGAAAATTTTGAGGAAGATGAATCCTTCGTGTTCCAGAGCGTTGTTTTTGACAGTGAGTCCAAAAAATTGATAATTGAGAAAAAAAGATGTAAAAAATAAGAAAGGAAAATTTTGTTCAGAGGTTGACCTTGCCAACATGCGGTCGTCCCAAATCTGTCAACTTCACAAGGCGAGCGGAGATGCACTTCATGATTCCATTGGAGGCATCGAGGCTGAGGCCGAGAAGGATCAGATCAAGGAATTGGAAGAGGCTTTGATTCCTATGCCATTTCTTGTTAATCCTTTGGAAATAGCCATGTCTCCCACCCCTGTAGCCAACTTAAAAGGATCCTCCAGCCTCCTCACATCCTGTAGAGGATATGTGAAGAATAATATCAAGAAAAGAATGGAACTGGTTACTGAGGCGTGGAAAACATCACAAACCATCACTTCCCTTGGAACGAGAGCACATAGTTTGCTCGAACATTTGCAGGTGGAGTTAAAAGATGAAGAACATTTCTATTTAAACACGGTCCTTCCTTTTGGCACCATTGTCAACAATATGACAGAAACAAAAAGAAGACAGCAAGATCTTCCATCCAAAAACTAGATCGGTCAATTAAATGCATGCTAGAAAGAAAAGTGAAGAACTTGCATCTCATTGTTCAGTCATGTGAACAAGCCATATCAAAGAAAGATAAATTATTCACAAGGTTGTCAAGAATAAACTTAGCCAGAAAGACCAACGACTTCCAAGACCCTGAATTAATCGCAAACTCCTTTCCCTTAACTAGGAAAGAGTTCGATAAACAAGTACATATGTTTAAGGCATTGTCTCTAGAAAAATTTTACATCATCCTTGAATATGATCAAGCTCACGTCCACGACTGGCTAGTCGACTATTCAGTACAGAATGAGGAAATTCGTCAGGCTCTGTCTAATCTTTCGATCGACTTCCGGGAATTAGAAAACGATCTTTTCAACATAAAAATCTGAAATGAGATCAACCTCGCCCCAATGAGAAGCTACATTGAAGAATGGTTGGAAAGGGAATTGAAATAGGCCGCTGACGAAAGGCAACAGGCAGTTGCCTGGATTCCAGCAGTCGTCGACGACATCACTGAAATGGAAGCCGCAAACAAATAGCCAAATGGCTCATATGTACCATCACTGTAAGTCTACTGATCACATTCTGCTTTGTTTATCAACCCAGTTATTCCACTTTTTTAATTAGAAATGTGTAGGCAAACACGTATAGCTTTCAATTTCTTTTTTTTGCAGGTCGTCTTTCTACAATCCTATTTCTTGTACATATTTCTCTAATGGTCCACGGGAGCCCCAATCCCAGTCTACATGAAAAACGCATTGAAATTTCCATTAATATGTAACAGATTTTATTTTATATATATATTTCAAACTTTCCAGTAGTATGTAACAAACTTTTGTTTTTTGACATATTTCAAATAAAACTATTTTCTTATCTCCTTTTAAATTTATGTCCTCACACATTTTTATCTTTCACCAATCTATATGCCAAATGCATTTAAATTTCCAAATTTTTTCTTCCACTATGAACAAATTTGTATTTTGTTATATACTTTCAAAAAATAAATCGTGTTGTACATGCCAAGCATCATTTACTGCATGGATAAATTTCCAAATTTTTTCTTCCATTGTTATACTTTCAAAAAATAAATGGTGCTCTACATGCCAAACATCATTTACTGCATGGATACCACCTATGCTTCATGTTGCTTGTCACATCTTCGTTGCAGTTTCCTATATCTCCGTGGGGTCGTGCCTTAGCGCTAACAAAATTCTATGCCCCATGTTTCGTGATATACATGTTGCACGCAACATTTCCGTGATATACATTTTGCATCCTATCTCTCAGCGGGGTCGTGCCTTACCGCTAACGAAATTTTATGCCCCATGTTCCGTGATACACATGTTGCACACAACATTTCAGTGATATACATTTTGCACCGAAGACTTTCGTCATTTACAATTCGACCCCATTTTCCACAATTTACCTTGCTCCATGGGGTTGCGCCTTAGAGCTAACGAATTTCGTGATATACATGTTGCACACAACATTTTCGTGATATACGCATTTCTGTGATATACATTTTGCATCGAACACTTCTTTCATTTACAATTCGACCCCATTTTCCACAATTTACTTTGTAACCTCGTTGGCAGGGACTACACTGCCACAAAGTCTTGTTGATAATATTGGCACAGCAATTTCGCTCCCCAATAGTCAAGAAATATATGTTGTGACATGTAATGTTGTTATGAATATTGGAAAGGTGGTTGTCTTACATAGACACCTTGATGCATGCAGGGAGTAGTTTCATATTACTCAAACAACGACTATTAAATACATGGTTAATATAATTTTGAGTGATTTTTTTTTGTATTTAATAACAATGGAAGTTGGTTATCCATATTTATTATAATGTATTTTTTTATTATCATTCATGACTTTTGTTTATTAAAAATTATTAAATAATCCATGCTCCAACATATAGCAAACCCTCCTCTACAATTAGTTATGACCTTGTTAAGTCTTTGCCCAACCTTCGAAGATTGGAATGTCATTCACATGAAAAAAAAAATAATCAACTCTAACTCAATCAAGAATTCAAACTATTGAGACAAGTCTTTCCAGGATAAAAACTTTCCCAAGGCTCCATATTTAAAAAAAAAAATTATAAGGCACCTTACAAATATGGATATCAACATTTTATGGTAGAATAAAGGAATGAATGACCCATCATATATTATATATGATTACATATCAATATTCTTATATACATTTTTTTGTATTTCAATGTAAATCTTTGTTCAATGCTCTCGCTCTTAAGTCTTGTTTTATTGAATAAAAACTTATATCTAAAAYTATTTACTTGAATCTGAATCCTCAAAAGTGGGAGAGAAACTCGAACAACTACTCATAAAGAAGACAACATAACAAGTAATACAAATCTAATATAGAGTAATTACGTTTACATTAGAAACAAATAAAACGATTTAACTTCATTTGTATTTTTTGTTTTAGCATAAGGTGGATATACTTTTTATTGGTGGAATAGTTAAAAAAACCACTATAAAACATATTAATGTGACAAACATAATATAACACTCTGAATAGTATAATAGACTCACCTTAAATATAGGGTATACAAGTTTAATAGAAATGTATACTAACTTCGCTAATAAATTATTGAGTTTCATACCTAATTACTTTCCACCCGGACATACCTTTGCAACACATGATGTAATTGCTAGTTATGTGTTATTAGAAAAACTATATAAACAAGTAATAAAAAACATGCAGAAAAAAATTATCAAGTCAATTTTTAATTGTTATGGCTAAGATGAAGCTAGAATTTTTTCAACATTTTCAATATAAGTGAAGACTTATTATTCTATAATTAAATATTTTGTATAACATTTACATTTAAATATTTCTTATTGATTTTAAGGGTAAATAATAAAAATGGCAAGCTAAATATTTTTGAAAAAAAAAAAAGTTTTTTCGACTTTGATGTTGTTGTTGATTTTTTTATCTTTCATATAATTTTATATCTACCCCAGATGGGGTGTTAGATGGGGAGGTGGAGGTTAGGCACATGGTCAGCGAACCCAACCCATCGCCATGCACTTAAGGAAAGGGGGATAGATGCTTCTGGGTTGTCTTGTCACAAGTTGTCTCAGCATGAAGATGCAGGCTGGCGAGGGTACAATGGCTTCCAGTCCAGCCATTTCCATGAATGATTTGCAATGCAGAAGCAAGGTGAGGTATAGGATGCAAGATTGTTGGCGTTGTGATGCAATCAGGGGTATAATTCTTGGGGCACCGAAGATGGGAAGGAGCATCATCTAGTGAGGTGGTGGTTTGATCTGGAGCTATTTATGATGGATAGCACTTGGGCCTTTCTAATGCCTTAAGATAATATGGCCCATGGAGTTGTAGGTATGTTCAGGTGCACAAGAGAGACCACCATGGAAGCTTGGTGTGTGCGTTGGGGTTCTCTTGGTAGAGGAAGGTCACTCGCTTGTTTGTTGAGCCCTAACACTTCTGTTATTTCATTCTGGTTCAACTCAGTAAGTGGATGCGAGATCTGAGAGGGGGCGATTTGTAGTTGGGAGTGTGTTGTTGGTCTTGGAAACATTCATATTTTAGCGAAGGTGTCTATCCTAAGTGGGTCTATGGTCCTCATTGTTGGTGGAAATTCTACGAAGCTATGGCTAGGGGTGTTGGGAAGGGTCGAAGGGGCTCGAATAAGGGAGGACGTGGGGGTAACAACTTCACCTCTTGCTCCTAGGCGCAGAAGGAAAGAACTAGAGCGAAGTACAAGGTCGTCATTGTTGAGTGTCATTATGACGACAAATTTTCAGTTGAGGCTAAGGTAGCGGTGGAGGAGATAGAGGTAGCAATGGTGGCTAAGAGAGAGAAGACCACCATTGACCAGATTTTGGAGGAAAAGTGGGAATGGGTTGAGGACCCCATTCATTCCAGAATGAAAGGCACAAAATATTTTCGCCTCACCAAAGCCTGTTGGTTTGTTAAAACTCTGATTGTCCGAGCACTCGTTAATGTGAAATTTGAGCAGTGAGACATCTTCCATGCCCTGCGTATCTTCGAAGGAAAGTTTGAGGTTGTTTGTGGGGTGGTCTTTGGAGTGAAAATCAGAATTACGAAAGCTCATGAGGAATCCCATAAAGGAAAAAGGGAAATGGGATCGATAAGCTCAGATGGCACAAAGGACAATCCAATTGAACTGGACACGGAAGCTCAACAAATGAAGGAGGCTCGTGAGGGCTCCAAGGACATGGATCTAATCTTGGAAGTGGATGTGGAGAATACTCCAAGAGCTTACTAATTGGTGTGATCATTATGTTGGTTTTTTCTGGTTTATAGTCTTATGGACAGTTATATTCTAGAATATCAGTTATTAGTATATGGTACTATGAGATAGAAGCATAGCTTTCAGACATTTCCAATTTTTGATGAACAAACTCGGTGGAGGTATGGTTTCCTCGGTTGGCAAGCCCCCACTAGGGAATATATGTATGCATGTATTATTATGTGATTAATAAATAGTTGGTACTTTTTTATTTAAGAAAAAGACATTTCCGTCTAAATGTCTCTTATTAATTTTAAAGGAGTATAATAAAAATGGAAATTTAATTATTTTTGAAAAAAAAATATCCCACTAAGGTGTTGTTGAGTTTTTTAATCTTCCATGGTGGTAATCCAAGGGAAGGCACACTTGGACTTGTAAACAATTTAATTATTTTTGAAAAAAAAAAGCAATTTAATTATTTTTCAAAAAAAAAAAAATTGTCCCACTAAAGGGTTGTTGACTTTTTATCTTTCATGGTGATAATCCAAGGGACGGCACACTTGGACTTGTAAGCAATTTAATTATTTTTGAAAAAAAAAAATTGTCCCACTAAGGTGTTGTTGACTTTTTTATCTTTCATGGCGGTAATCCAAGGGAGGGCACACTTGGACTTGTAAAGTTTGTGTGAGTAGAAGGGCACTAATGAAGAAGGGTAATAGTGTACCAGTTCCAGCCTTGG